>JADLZN010000009.1:0-28981 GCA_018155175.1 Sinocyclocheilus anophthalmus
CTAGGGGTCGCTATAGGGACACCTTCAGTGTGACTGGTGTCTGAAGCATATATCTAAAAACGACAATAGCATTGGCCGGTGACAGCCTATGATGTCATTACCCTGCACGATCACAGTATAAAAGAGCGCCGGGATAACACGTCATCCTCTTCTTCATCTTCTTTTTCTTCGTCTGAAGCTTGTGTCCGAAGCATGGCAAGGAAATTAGAGGACGCAGTGTCTCGTTCCCTTCTCAGTGAACCATGGTTACATACGTACCTGAGATGTTCCCTTTCGAGGGAACTTCGAACCTGCATACTCTAGGGGTCGCTATGGGAAACGGTATACACACGCCACCATGCTGAGGGGAGTGCAAACCAGAACCATGGCGAGCACTAAGTACCAACTCTACCATAGCATGGGTAGTTGCCCTAGATGCCATAAAAGGGCTGTCGGATATCCCCTCCATCCAAGGGCCTGACTCAACACTGGTTCTGAATTAACCTGCTTAAAGAACTGACTCGACAGATCTTTGGTAGCAACACCCTGCTCAGAAATGTATCAACAGAGATACATAAGTTGAGTGGAGCCCAAGGCGAGAACCAGGGCCTAAGCCAACTCAGAGAAAGGGAACGAGGCTGACAGTGCGTAACTTTTACCATACAGGATTTTAGAAAGTGCTTAGAATGCTTAGCGTGCACACTTACCATAATGTCGATTTTAGAAAGTGCACAGAGGCTTAGCGTGTGCACTTACCATAGCATGGATTTAGAAACACCGTTGCTTAAGGGGTAACTAAGGCTGTTAAGCCAGCCTAGGGGCCATATGAGACTGTGGCACACTCACAGAACAGATTCTGAAGCATCTGCTCACAGATGCCCAGAAGGGAGCGGCGCACTTGCAAGAGGCCCTTCATGATGAGTGGGGCAGAGCCATCTCACTTAACAAGCAACCCGCCAGGGAGGCAGGCGATGGCCCAGCCGCCTGGTATGATTGCTATACGGAGCTCAAAAGAGCGGAGGCCCACTTTCCAAAATAGAAGAGGGACTCGATGCTCAGATCGAGAGGGGCGTGCTCATATGAACCCCCAAGGGCATTGCTAAGCTCGACCCCCCAAGGAGAGCGGCTCAACAGGAAGGTGGAGAGAGGCCTAACAACCCGAGGCCGCTACTCAATGGAGCTCAAACGATTAGAGGATTCAAAGAGAGAGGTCCACAAACGCTCAGTCAGGAGAGGCAGGCTCAACGACAACCCTCTGAGGTGTGGGGAGCACTGCCTGGCTTGACCTAAATATAAATATTGGCAGCTTATCAGGGAAGCAGCAAGCGGCCCAACTACCTGCTGTCACTGCCACGGAGCTCAAGAGCGGAGGGTTCAATCCCTAGCGAGGAGAGAGAGGTAACCAGCTCGACCGTAGCAACCAATAGCCCAGGGTAGAGGACCTGACTCTCAAGTCGAGAGGAGGACTCACCCAGTATGCCCAGGACCAGCGAGCTCTAAAGGACCCTCCCGCAGTGAGGGGAGCACAGCCATGTCCGGGGGCAGATAGCTTGCAAATGGGACATAAGAAATGGGATCCTGCTAGAAGGGGATCACACATTTCTAAGGGAACAACAGGGTCCCAACATAAAGGCAACTGACCAAGGAGGCGACAGAGACTGGCCTAACACTTAGTTCATTGCAAATGGGGTTCTTCGGGAGCAGCACTCTCAGCTCTCAAGCTGAGGCGGGCCCTTACAGAACATACTGGGAGTGACTCATAGCTAATCCTCACAGAGAGGGGAGCACTTCTCAGCTTGACCCGAAGGGGGCGCTAGATTAGAAGGGGTAACCCAGCAGGGCCCAATAAGTGACAGTACACTGGTGCAGCTGGACACGGTCTCATGCCTAAAGTCTGAAAATTTTGAAGGCAATATAGTCTATTAGAAAATCAGATAGATAGAAAGACAGAGAAACAGACAGAAAGATAGATAGACAGACGCCAGACAGACAGACAACAGACTAGATAGTTTTAAAGTTTAAAGCTTTAAAGTTTTCTAATCTAATATTTAAATATTTGAGGCAATACAAGTATATAAAATCAGATAGAAGAAGATAGAACAATAGAGGATATAGACAGACAACAGCATATTAGATAGGTTGAAGTTTAAAAGCTTAAGTTTTAACACCCTACGTTTGAACATTTTTGAAGGCATACAGCTAGTAGAAATCAGATAGATGATAGATAGACAGACAGACATATTAGATTGTTTGAAGTTTTAAAGCCTAAAGTCTGAATATTTGAAGGCAATACAGTATATTAGAAAATCAGATAGAAAGATAGACAGATAGATGATAGATAGAAAGACAGACAGACAGATGAGATTGTTGGAAGTGTAAAGCTTTAAGTTTAAAGCCCCCCTAAAGTCTGAAATTTTATAGGCATACAGTAATATTAAAAATCGAGTCAGATAGAAAGACAGACAGATAGATGATAGATATACAGACCGAACCTTAGATAGTTTGAAGTTTAAAAGCTTTAAAGTTTTAAACCCTAACATTTGAACATTTAGAAGGCAATACAGTCCATTAGAAAATCAGATAGATATATAGATAGACAGACAGATAGACAGACAGACATATTAGATAGTTTGACATTTACAAGCTTTAAACCCTAATTTGAACCTTTTGAGGCAATAGAGTCTATTAAAAAATCAGATAGATAGAGATATAGATAGACAGACAGACAGAATAGATATAGACAGACAGACAGACAGAAAGAAAAAAGATAGATAGATAGATAGATAGCTATCTAGATATTTTAAAGTTTCAAATCTTTAAAGTTTTAAAGCCTAAAGTCTGAATATTTGAAGGCAATACAGTATATTAGAAAATCAGATAGATAGAAAGATAGACAGATAGATGATAGATAGAAAGACAGACAGACAGAAACACAGACAGACAGATAGATATTGAGTGGAAAAGCTTTAAATTTAGAACCACTAAAGTTTGAATATTTTGAAGACATACCGTCCTATTAGAAATATATAGCATAGATAGATAGATAGATAGATAGATAGACAGTATATATAGATAGATAGAGTCTATATTTTGACGTTTCAAGCTTTAAAGTTTTAGCCTAAAAGTTTGAACTTTTGAAGGCAATTACAGTCTATGGAAATCGGGGATAGATAGACAGACAGATTAGATAGATAGATATATATTGACAGACAGACAGATAGATATATAGATAGATATATAGACAGACAGATATAGATAGATAGACAGACAGACATATTAGATTGTTTGAAGTTTAAAAGCTTTAAAGTTTTAAAGTCTAAAGTTTGAATATTTTGAAGGCAATACAGTCTATTAGAAAATCAGATAGATAGACAGACAGATATAGACAGACAGATATATATAGATAGATCGATAGATAGATAGATATAGATAGAACAATAGATAGATAGATAGAAGTTTAAAGCTTAAATTTTTAAAGCCTAAAGTTTGATATGTTTGCAAGTCAATACAGTCTATTAGAAAAATTCAAATAGATAGATAGATAATAGTAGCTAATATATAGATAGATAATAGATAGATAATAGATATTTTGAAGTTTCACCAGCGGTGTAATGGAAAAGTTATGTAAAGCCTAAAGTTTTAACATTTTGAAGGCATATAGTCTATAGAAATCCGATAGACCGTCATACAGCCAGACAGAACCAGACAAGACCGACCGAAAGAGATCCAGAAAGATAGATAGATAGATATATAGATAGATAGATATATGAGATAGATAGATAGATAGATAGATGATGTTATATAGTATGGAAGTTTCAATCTTTAAGTTTTCAAGCCTAAGTTTGAACTTTTGAGTCAACCGGCCCTATTAGAAAATCAATAGACAACAGACAGACAGCCCTAGAACAGACAGAAAGACAGAAGACAGATAGTAATCGATAGATAGAAGATATCTAGATAGATAGATAATTTAATAGTTTGAAGTTAACAAAGCTTTAAAGTTGTAAAGCCTAAAGTTTGTAATATTTTAAAGGGCAATACAGTCTATTAGAAAATCAGCTAAGATAGATAGATAGATAGATAGGAATAGTCAGATAGATAGATAGATAGATATTTTGCGGTCCAAAGCCTTTAAAGTTTTTGTCAAGCCTAAAGTTTTGCACATTTTGAAGGCAATACAGGCATATTAGAAAATCAACAGACAGACAGATCAACAGAGAGAATAAAAGATACTTCATAGATAGATGACAGAAAGAGAAGATGATTGATAGATAGATCGAGAGACAGACAGACAGTTTGAAGTTTAAAAGCTTTAAAGTTTTAAAGCCTAAAGTTTGAATATTTTTAAGGCAATACAGTATATTAGAAAATGAGATAGATAGACAGATAGATGATAGATTGACAAACAGACAGACAGACATATTAGAGAATTAGATATTAGAGAATTACTCTCAAGAATGCTGCTAAGAATTGACTTAAGTGTAAAAAAGTCTTGGCTCAAATCTGCCATTAAAAGTTATTTATCAAGCATCTCAGTCGTAAGTTAAGCGAAGTGTAGGACTAAATCTTATCGACAGTGTAAGGACCAGAAAATTTTGCCTGCAACGGCGACCCAGGAAGAGGAAGAAAAGCAAGCACCAAATAAATTTCCTGAAAACTTTGATAAACGCTCGTTTTGACAAAGTGAGTCTTCATTTTATCCTGAGTGCGGCACAACTCCGAAAGTGCCCCTTCAGGAACTCGGTGTAGGCGTTCGTGAAACAAACTCACTATTCTGTGCACTTACTCAGTATGGTTTTCCAGCTAACTCAAAACTGAACGACACTTGTGTGCAATTGTGCCAGTGATGCAGTCACAGTACTAAACGGAAAATAAAACGGTTGTTAGCAATTACCAGAAGATGCATAGCTGATAATAAATTGCATCACTGATAAGAAAGGACATGCGTATATGTCTGTCGATGGGTCACTTATCAGTGATATTTACAGCTTACTTGAAACATGTCATGATACATTTTATGAAACCTCATGTTTCACCTGATTATACATTTAGTCAGGAATTATAGTTTGGTAAAAGTCTAATTAGTAAAATGTGTACAAGTTATGTGACAACTTTAGGTTAATAAAAAAAAGTCTTACTCATGTAAATGATCTCAGCTGGATCAAGCCGCTGCTTTCTTCTTTTTCTGAGGTAATCCAAAGCTTATTCCTCTCAGCGCGTCTTTTCTGACGTAAATTATGTCTTCCTCTCAGCACGTCTTATTCCAGAAACGAAGTAGCCGAGATGAACTTGAGGAAAAGTCTCGCTGCATTGTTTGCTGTGATGTGGGCATTTACAAGCCACGCGCTTCATGTGGCTGATTATAATATCTATAGCGCGCTCAGCACGTGGGCATGGTCGCATTAGAGATAATGAAGCCAGACAGGAAAGAGTGGACATCGCACTGGTTTTTAGATGGATTACTTTATCACAGACTATATGTTTTCGATAAGACTTGCTTCATTCAAAATTAGACATGTTAAACTTTCTATAGATACAGTGGGTACGGAAAGTATTCAGACCCCCTTAAATTTTTCACTCTTTGTTATATTGCAGCCATTTGCTAAAATCATTCAAGTTAATTTTTTTCCTCATTAATGTACACACAGCACCCCATATTGAAAAACACAGAATTGTTGACATTTTTGCAGATTATTAAAAAAGATAAACTGAAATATCACATGGTCCTAAGTATTCAGACCCTTTTGCTCATTATTTAGTAGAAGCACCCTTTTGATCTAATACAGCCATGAGTCTTTTTGGGAATGATGCAACAAGTTTTTCACACCTGGATTTGGGGATCCTCTGCCATTCCTCCTTGCAGATCCTCTCAGTTCTGTCAGGTTGGATGGTAAACGTTTGTGGACAGCCATTTTTAGGTCTCTCCGGAAATGCTCAATTGGGTTTAAGTCAGGGCTCTGGCTGGGCCGTTCAAGAACAGTCACAGAGTTGTTGTGAAGCAACTCCTTCGTTATTTTAGGTGTGTGCTTAGGGTTATTGTCTTGTTGGAAGGTAATCCTTCGGCCCAGTCTGAGTTCCTGAGCACTCTGGAGAAGGTTTTTTCGTCCAGGATATCCCTGTACTTGGCCGCATTCATCTTTCCCTCGATTTCAACCAGTCGTCTGTCCCTGCAGCTGAAAAACACCCCCACAGCATGATGATGCCACTACCATGCTTCACTGTTGGGACTGTATGGGACAGGTGATGAGCAGTGCCTGGTTTCCCCCCCCCTCCCCCCCCCCCCCCTCCACACATACCGCTAGAATTAGGCCAAAAAGTTCTATCCTTTGGTCTCATCAGACCAGAGAATCTTATTCTCACCATCTTGGAGTCCTTCAGAGGTTTTTAATGCAAACTCCATGCGGGGCTTTCATGTGTCTTGCACTGAGGAGGGGCTTCCGTCGGGCCACTCTGCCATAAAGCCCCGACTGTGGAGGGCTGCAGTGATGGTTGACTTTCTACAACTTTCTCACATTTCCCGACTGCATCTCTGGAGCTCAGCCTTAGTGATCTTTGGGTTCTTCTTTACCTATTTCACCAAGGCTCTTCTCCCCCGATATCTCAGTTTGGCCAGACGGCCAGCTCTTAGGAATGGTTCTGGTCGTCCCAAACGTCTTCCGTTTAATGATTATGGAGGCCACTGTGCTCTTAGGACCCTTAAGTGCAGCAGAAATTTTTTTTAACCTTGGCCAGATCTGTGCATTGCCACAATTCTGTCTCTGAGCTCTTCAGGCATTTCCTTTGACCTCATGATTCTCATTTTGCTCTGACATGCACTGTGAGCTGTAAGGTCTTATATAGACAGGTGTGTGGTTTTTCCTAATCAAGTCCAATCAGTATAATAAAACACAGCTGGACTAAAATGAAGGTGTAGAACCATCTAAAGGATGATAAGAAGAAATGGACAGCACCTGAGTTGTCACAGCAAAGGGTCTGAATACTTCGGACCATGTGATATTTCAGTTTTTCTTTTTTTTATAAATCTGCAAAAATGTCAACAATTTCTGTGTTTTTCTGTCAATATGGTGTTCTGTGTGTACATTAATGAGGGAAAAATTTTTTTTAAATTATTTTAGCAAATGGCTGCAATGTAACAAAGAGTGAAAATTTTAAGGGGGTATGAATACTTTCCGTACCCACTGTATCTCTCATGTCTTTGTGTCGAGTATTTGCCGAGTTTCAGTTCATTTTAGTGAAACGCTTCAAAATGAAGATCATGGAGACAAAGGCGGCAGACAGCGCACCCAGTTTGTTTTTCTTTATTTGACAAAAGTACAAAGTTTTGTTGTTATTATGTGCGTATACAAATAAAAGTAGACCATTTACATATTTGATTGATGTATTGCTCTTATCTGATGGAGTAATTTAAGTTCCTTTAGGGGCTTTCAAAAAAAATACAACAAAACGCGACAGCGCGTTTGTCAACCCCAGAGGGTTAAAAAATATTATGCGTGGTTAGTAAGTTTTGGGGGAAAAAATGTTGCTGAAATAAGGCCATAAAACCCATACTGAATAACTCTGAATAAGACCTTTTAGTAATCAGTCTTGTAGGATAGAATATTTACATCAAAATGATGTGAAAATCATTCTGCTTACTCATTGACATAAAACAATATATTGATTTAAATTTTGTTAGACATGTTTTGTGATAAAAAAGATGTATGTGAGGGAGTGGCAATGTCCATGAATATTTAGTGATTCACACCTTAGAGACAAAGGGCCCTCCCCTAATGGCCTATCAGTGTGACTGTGAGGCAGGTAAGACAGAATTAAAAAAAAAATTTAAATTATTATTTGTATTTTATTTACAGCACAGTATAATCAAAACATACATAATGAAGGTCAAAGACGCATTATTGTGCACCCTGATCTAACCACATACAAACCCGATTCCAAAAAAGTTGGGACACTGTACCAATTGTGAATAAAAACAGAATGCAATGATGTGGAAATTTCAAATTTCAATATTTTATTTTTGTGTTTTTTAATTCAGAATACAACAGATGACATATCAAATGTTTAACTGAGAAAATGTATCATTTTAGGGGAAAAATAAGTTGATTTTAAATTTCATGGCATCAACACATCTCAAAAAAGTTGGGACAAGGCCATGTTTACCACTGTGTGGCATCCCCTCTTCTTTTTATAACAGTCTGCAAAAGTCTGGGGACTGAGGAGACAAGTTGCTCAAGTTTAGGAATAGGAATGTTCTAGTATGGCTTCTAGTTGCTCAACTGTCTTAGGTCTTCTTTGTCGCATCTTCCTCTTTATGATTGCCAAATGTTTTCTATGGGTGAAAGGTCTGGACTGCAGTCTGGCCATTTCAGTACCCGGATCCTTGATTTTGTAATTGATGCAGTATGTGGTCTGGTATTGTCATGTTGGAAAATGCAATGTCTTCCCTGAAAGAGACGACGTCTGGATGGGAGCATATGTTTTTCTAGAACTTGGATATACCTTTCAGCATTGATATGGTGCCTTTCCAGATGTGTAAGCTGCCCATGCCACACGCACTCATGCAACCCCCTACCATCAGAGATGCAGGCTTCTGAAATGAGAGCTGATAACAACTTGGGTTGTCCTTGACCTCTTTAGTCCGGTTTCAAAAAGAACTTCACCTTTTGATTCGTCTGACCACAGAACAGTTTTCCACTTTGCCACAGTCCGTTTTAAATTAGCCTTGGCCCAGAGAAAACGCCTGCTCTTCTGGATCAGGTTTAGATATGGCTTCTTTTTTGACCTATAGAGTTTTAGCCGGCAACGGTGAATGGCACGGTGGATTGTGTTCACCGACAATGTTTTCTGGAAGTATTCCTGAGCCCATGTTGTGGTTTCCATTACAGTAGCTTTCCTGTATGTGATGCAGTGCCGTCTATGGGCCCGAAGATCACGGGCATCCAGTTTGGTTTTCCGGCCTTGACCCTTACGCCCAGAGATTGTTCCAGATTCTCTGAATCTTTGGATGATCTTATGCACTGTAGATGATGATAACTCTTTGCAATTTTTCTCTGAGAAACTCCTTCCTGATATTACCCACTATTTTTCTGCCGCAGCATTGGGGGAATTGGTGATCCTCTGCCCATTTTGACTTCTAAGAGACACTGCCACTCTGGAGGCTCTTTTTATACCCAATCATGTTTTTGCCAATTGACCTAATAAGTTGCAATTTGGTCCTCCAGCTGTTCCTTATATGTAGATTTAACTTTTCCGGCCTTTTATTGCTACCTGTCCCAACTTTTTTGGCATGTGTAGCTCTCATGAAATCCAAAATATTTGGCATGACATTTCAAAATGTCTGTCTTTCAACATTTGATATGTTATCTATTTTCTATTGTGAATAAAATATAAGTTTAGGAGATTTGTAAATTATTCCATTCCTTATTTACTCACAATTTGTACAGTGTCCCAAATTTTTTGATTGGGTTTTACAGTGAACGACTTTGAAGTCATTCTGAAAACAGATTGCTTTCCACAAGTAAACCCTACGTGATATTCAAATTGTTTTCTGCTTCTTTCCATGTAATAGAAAAGAAAAAAAAAACATTATCACATTCCGGAGCTTGTTTTACCATAGATATCAGTGTAGTTGAACCTGTGTTGGTACAGTGCTCCCAAAGCAAACAGTTTGAAGCTCTCCAGTTAAATTCATCAGGATTCATCTACGGTGCAGGGGTTGTTTCTACAACAAGTTTCCAAATAAGCCCGTCCTTATTACCAGTGTAGTTGATTATTTCACTGAGTTTGTTGTCATAAAAGCAAAATACCATAGCTCAATCTCATTCAGCCTGGCACTTATGCTGGAAAATAAACTGTCTGGAGAGGCCTAACTGTCATGCTAAACGGAGCTCTAAAACTTGACCCAATAGGCATGCATTTATATTATTGGTGCTGCCTCTCTCAATAATTTTGAACGTTATCAGTCCAAAATAAAAGTATACAAAAAAATGCAAATTAAATAAATCAAATAAATAAAAATATAGGCTACAACTGACTGTATTTAATTACTTTGTTTTAAGATATTTGAAAACTTTTACATCGTTTGCTACCTGCGCATCAGTTGATCAGGCAGTTTTCGAGTCATGCAGCTTTCTCCTCCTGTTTTTTGACCGCTGTACTTTATGGGTATTATAGAACTTAAAACTACAATATACAATGCTCTTTAAAGCATTAAACCACTAAATTAAAAGTTAAAATCACTCAATTAAAAAATTTTAAAATAATAAAAAAACAGACTACATTATAACTGGTAAGAGGAATACACATTAACTAATTTGAGCTAGTAACTAGGGCTGTATTAGCTAGCTTACATTTGATTTACAGTTAGGGGAGAGTGGGGTGATTTGTGCCAGGGGGGGAAGTAGTTCCACCCCTTGTTTCTGGAAAACCATAGAAGAAATTGGTCATGTGACCACATAATTTTGAAAAGCCATCCATTTTACTCATCCTCCAAAGAAGAGACACACATGGCATGAGAGGTAAGCACATTTTAGCTCAAAAAAATGTTTTTTTCCTTTCAAAGTAAAATTTCTATGATCAAGGTTTTTTAATTGTAGTGTTTGAACAATTATAGAAAAGTTTGAAAACATTTCACATGTTTTATTGCTTTACCAGGCTACACAATGGGCCTCATTTATCAATCTAACGTAGAAACGAGCGCAGATCTGTGCGCACAAATCAACTTACGACAGAGTTCACTTGTGATTTATGAAACATTCGTATGCCGCTAATCTCATCGTACTAATGATTGCACGTTGATAAATGTGGCGGAAGAAAACAATCGTCATTTTGAATATCACGCCCCTAAAAACACCCTGTTTAGAAGCCTCGCCCTAGAGTTTACAACAGTGAGAAACGAAACCCGGCCAAAAAGAGGAAGTAATCTCGCTAAAGAGAAATTGATCTTACTCCAAAAACACCCGTTAACCTTGTAATTGCGAACAATTAGGCTACATTAATATATGTATACTGTTAAATATAAACAGCCTATTTAGTTCCCTTCACTCTACAACTATTATTTTAAATTTAATGGTATTCAGAACAGAACGAGAATGAAAAATAAGTAGTTATAAAATTTTATTTTTAACTGTAAAATAAAACACATATTAGGCTATTGTGGCATTCATTATAAACAGCATACAAATGTCAAGCAAAACTGAAACGGCATTGGGCTCACGCGCCTGTCTCATACCACAAGAATCCAAATGTTTCCATTTTTGCCATATTTGTAACATTTGTTTGCATAACTATTATTCATTATGCAGCCTAAACATGGATTTATACTTCAGTCATGTTCTAATATCAGTGTAAAATCCTTCACATGTGCAAAAAATGTTTTTGTTTGGGCGCTGCATGCTGATTTTACAGAGGACCTTTTAAAATAAACAGTGTAACTTATGTTTTGTTGACTGCATTTTTAGTTTGATGATGAATGGCTTGAAATGTCAGGACAACGCCTAGAACTATGTTGTGTGTGTGTGCTAGGCGCCTGTGCATCAGATGGGATCAAGGCAATAAAGAGATAAGAACAAGAAATTAATGCATTAAGAGTGTCCCAAAAACGCACAACCTATACTTGTTGCACAGTGTTTTTTTTTCTTTTGTTAATCTTTTAGTTATATTATAGCCTATTATATATTTTGTGATCCTATTGATTTGATTCCTTTTATAAAATTAATTTCTGTTTTTCTCCTTTCACAGTTAAGCGCAGTAGGTGCATGATGTGACGATTGAATCCTCACGGTCTTGTTTATGCTGCTATTCGCACATATAAAGCTAAAGCCCTGTACAAAACAACACCAAAAAAAGACATTCTAATCTTACTGATTAGCGATCGACTAATGAGCTTCGTTTGATGGTCAGGAATATAAAAATGAACAAAATGCTGTCAATCTACAATTCTCCAGCGTATTTACTATGCTGCGCGCAACTTCATGTAACTCAAAAACTTGCGTACACGAGTTGAGACCAGACGTGAGATTTGATCGTAGCCACTGCTCACGTCCATATTGATAAATTCCAAGTTTTGCGTTGAAACGACCGTACGCTCAATTTTCTGTCGTACGTTCGTTTCGTAAATGAGGCCCAATGAGTCTATTCAGTTAGCATGATGTTAGCTCTTAACTGCTGGATCATGCTAGTTTTTCAAACTTGTGGGTCTGGGGTGATTTGTGCCAAAGGCCTGGGTTAAGTTGTGCCAGTAGCACAACTCACCCCCACTTATGATTATTTTCAACATATTATTAATTTGTAATTGTACATTGTAGTCTTACATTTTAGCACATTTACTCTTACATTTGACATTCTTAATTTTAGACAAAAACCCATCATGCCACGCACTTATAAACGGAAGACAGACAGGGCTTCAACTGCTCTTGTGGAGTTGGAGAGAGCCGTGAAAGAGGTGCAACAGGGAAATACCATACGTCAGGTGGCAAGGGAGATGAAGATCTGCAGGATGACCTTGAAAAGATTCAGGGAGAAGAAAAACATAGGAGAAGTAACAAAGACAGGGTATAAGAGAACAGGACTTGCCAACCAAGTCTTCAAAGAAAAACATGGAGACAGGGCTGGCAAACCATATAAAGGCACTAGCAGCAATGTTTCACGGCATAAGTGCCATGAAATGCCGTGAGCTGGCTTTTAAGTATGCACGAAGAAATGGCATTGATATCCCTGCCAGCTGGATCAGAGAGAAAAAAGCAGGTTAGGTTAAGTGTGCATATATTAAGGAAAAGTTATAGGGAACATTGATAATTATTTTCCCAGGACATGCTCATTATCAGTTATCACCATGCACATCCTACAGAGAAGCTAAATTGGGTACTTATTTAGAGCATATAGCTTTATCTTATGTAAAATCTGAATGTAAACTGAAATGTTTCAATAAGGGATAAATAAAGAGATACCCTTTATGCTAATAAACTATTAACCTTTTCTAGGACCTGATTGGTTCACAGCCTTTAAAGCACGCCACCACTTGTCATGCCGCACTCCTGAAGCAACCTCTCTTGGAAGAGCTACTGCCTTTAATAGACACAACGTGGGGGAGTTCTTTGATAACCTCTCTAAAGTGATGGACAGGTAATCATCAATCATAGGATCACATATTCTTTCTCTCTCTCTCTCTCTCTCTCTCTCTCTTCCTCCACACACACACACACCCAAAACCCACACACACACACACACACACACTCATACACACTCACTTATACACACACTTATACACACACACACACACACACACACACACACGAGGCAGCCAGGGAAGGAAAGAGGGCACATCTCTATAGGGTCTTCTGCCCTGAGTAGCAGAATTGACATTTACACACATAACCAACTCCATAATCTCATTTCAGGTATAACTTCCCTCCACACATGATGTACAACATGGACGAAACTGGTGTGACTACAGTGCAGACACCCAAGCAGATTGTCACAGAGAAAGGGAAGAAACAAGTGGGTTCAGTTACATCAGCTGAAAGAGGAGAGCTTGTCACTGTGGCCTGTGCAGTAAATGCCACTGGAAATGCAATCCCACCCATGTTTATTTTCCCTCGTGTTCGTTTCAAAGAATCCTTCATGAATGGATCCCCTGCAGGGTCCATAGGTCATTCTACAAAGTCTGAATGGATGAATGAAGAAGCCTTCACCATCTTCCTGGAGCACTTCATCCGCCACACCAACTGCTCCATCAATCACCCAGTCCTGCTCATTCTGGACAACCATGAATCTCACATCTCACTGAAGGCAGTGACAACTGCTAAAGAATATGGTGTCGTTATGCTCACCCTGCCACCTCACACCTCACACCGATTGCAACCATTGGACAAAACAGTCTATGGACCACTGAAAACCTACTTCTTCAGAGCAATGGACGGTTGGATGCGAACACATCCTGGTCGAACCGTATCGATTTACGAGGTCGCAGAACTTGTGAAGCAAGCATTTATGTCTGCAATGACCCCCACAAACATCACATCAGGTTTCAGAGCTACGGGCATATACCCACACAACAGGGATATCTTCCCAGATGAAGATTATGCCCCATCAATGATAACAGACAGGCCAAACCCAGAAGAGCCCTCCACCAGTGCTGCTGCTGACCCGCCTGGACCATCACATGAGGAGCCAACTCATGCCACAGGTCTTGAAGCAGGTCCAGACCAAGGGGAGCCACCTGCCACTCTTCCGGAACCAAATCCTGAGCACTCATCAATTGATGAAACTGGTTCTGGTTCCCACGGGAGTTATGTGTCTCCAAAAGTCATACTTCCCTTGCCAAAAGCCACAGCAAGAAGGCCCAGAATGATGAGAAAGAAAGTAAAAACAAGAATCGTGACTGACACACCTGAGAAGATGGAGCTGGAGAAGGCACACAAAGAAAAACAAGATAAAAAGGCTGAAAAGAAAAAGAATGAAAGGCAGAAGAAATGGGCTCTGAAAGGCTCAAATCAAACCAAAATCATAAAGAAAAAGGTCATGCACAGTAGCTCAGAAGAAAGCACCATGGGCCTTCCACTTGATGACACCACTGACGATGAAGCAGAAGATGACCTGGAGAACACACACAACAGAGAAAAGAAAAAACAGAAAATTAATGAAAATAAGAAGAGAGGGGCTCTGAAAGTGTCCAAACCAACCAAACCCAAAACGAAAGTGACTGTCTACAGTAGCTTAGAAGAGAGTGACATCTCCATTCCACTTAACGACACCACTGATTATGAGAGTTCAGATGTCCAGAATGATGATGATGATGGTGACAAGGATCTGTCTGCTGGTGACTTTGTCATTGTGAGCTTTGCTGGTAAAACCAAATCCTATAACTACGTTGGATTGATGGAGAAGGTTGAGGGTGCAGACATCAGCGCAAAGTTTCTAAGGCAAAGTTGTAAGAAGTCTGTGGATGGAAAGCCCATCTTTACATTTAAAGAAAATGATGAAGGAGTTATCCCTAAAGATGATGTGCTCAAGAAACTACCCACACCCAAAAAACTTGGTGGTACAGCCAGAAGGGAGCAGAAGTTTATATTCCCCTGCAGCATTGACAAGTGGGATGTTAAGTAATAGGCCAGATCCAGACCACCTACCCACAGGGGATAATCTGGAGAAGTGAGGAGATGGCCATGCCTCATCAGTGTTTGACTTACCTGCCATTTGTTTAATTTAGCTAACGCTGATTTAAGTTGAGTTTGCACTATGTTATTAAAGAGAAGTTTTATTCAGTTTTTTAAGAGGCCTAAGTCACAATAGGATGTTTAGAAATTAGCCTAGTCACTTTATTCTTATGTTACATAATTGACAGACAGCATTCTATGTATGTCAACAGGCATCTATTGCTAAAGAATTGTTGCCTGAAATGATTCACAAATATCATATACTGATGACAAATATCAAGTTTGTTTTCCCAAAAACTACAAAATATGACTTATTCCAACAGTTTAATAGGGTGACAATATCTAAATAAACCTTAAATTAGTAATTTTGTATTGAATTTGTCTTGCTTTCATATAGCATTACAGCTCATAACATTAAAATGTTCTGTTTTACTTCAGAAATCACTGGCACAATTTACCCCAACGTATTCTCCCAAAAGGCACAACTTACCCCGCACCAGGGGCAAGTTGTGCCACGAGACCACTTTTTTCCCAAAAGCTATAGTTCTGAAACAATTTATTTCAGATCCAAAGTTATTGTTCTCAGGGATGCACCACATCCTGAAATATATGTACATTCTAAAGTGAAAGGCATTACTGTCATGGCCTCACTTTAAAGTCACTGAGTAAAAACTGGCACAACTCACCCCACTTTCCCCTACTGCCATCATAAAAATACTCTTATATGTAGGATTAAAATTCTACGTGTGTCACATTTAATGTCCAACAACAAATATTTTAGCAAAATGTATATTTTACTAGAATTATTGCGCTCCTATTTGATTGCGCTCTGTCTGTTTAGCGCGCATGCGCGCAGCAGCGCTCGTTCACTCACGTAAGCCTCGTCTACTCCTGACGGCAAAATGGATATATTTGCATGACTTTCTAACATTTACAGATGAAAAATATACCTGTGACGTGCACTGAGGAAAAAACAATGTCTCAAATGGCATCTAAACCGGCACAAATATTGCCATGAGTGTATCCGATTGATTCATGATCGACTTAAAGGCTCCCTTAAGAAAAAGCGTGTGCACATCAAATTTCTCCTGCCTCATTGAACCTGGATACGAATTAGTTGAGATTGCGTGAACTATACATTGTCAGTTTTTGACAAACCGCGTTTTAGTCCAATGATTTTGTTAGTTTAGTTCACAGTCAGGCTTGGACTTTTACGCCCTGTCTTTTCTTACGAGTCTTCTATGAAGGTACTCCAGGATTCTGATACTACAAAGCAACAACAACACAACTAAATTTTTCAGGAGCCTCAAGGAGCTCGTTTGTAGTCAGACTCGCGCATGCTGTGCAACTATTGTAAAAAAAGTTTAATCGACCATTTTATATCTGGACCAAATTTATATTGTTTATCAGGCTTATAAAAAATTTTGTGAACCATATAAACATGGTCTAAACATTCTAGACTCATATCGCATTCAATCATTTTAAGGTCACTCTGTACCTTGTAGTATAGGCTCTTGTTTTTATTATAAAGTATGAAAACATCATGCGCATTAAGAACAAATACATGTGAATTGCCCTCATCATATTCAAATGTTTCACTTGATTTCAACCTTATTTACCAGGAATTATAGTTTTGGGCCCCCCAAAAGCAACCTATGATTTTGTAGTCATATGCTTAGTATGTAGATTTTTATAGATGACATGATTTGGTAGTCATAGACTCACACATTCTTTGTATACATACAAATGATATTTTAATATCATTAGAAAATTATTAGTATTGATAAACAGTTACAAAAATCTCTTTGTGAATATAGTATTAATAACGTAAACAGGTCTCAACATTTATCTTAGCATTTGATTCAACATTTAATCAGGAATTAGAACATTTGGGAAAAACCCAACCAGTAAATGTGTTCACTTATGTCAAAATAACATGTGAACTAATGCAAAAAAGAAACATTACTTACTCATCAGATTGATCTCCTCTGCTGGATGAAGCAGCGAGTCATATCTGTTTTTTTTTCTAAAGAGGTATTCTAGCTTATTCCTCACAGCGCGTCTTCTTCCAGAAACGAACAGTAGCCGCAATGAACTTGACTATGCTCATGCTTTGTTTACATTGGGCGTTTACATGTGCGCGTGTCTCATGTGGATATTATCATATGAAGGGAGCGAGCCGCAGGATCTCATTAGAGATAATGAGTTTAGACGGGAAAAACTGGACATGGCGTTGGTTTCATACGGATTACTTTATCACAGAATATTTGTTATAACTAATATATATAATCTTCTATAGATTTGTCTCTCATGTCTGTGTGCCAAGTATTCACTGAGTTGCAGTTCATTTTAGTGACTCGTTTCAGATGGATATTCAGAAAAGACCGAGAGTGCACCCTGTTTGTTTTCTTTATTTTACAAAAACACAAAGTTTTGTTGTTATTGTGAGTGTACACAAATAAAAATAGTGAACTTAACAGTTAGAATAATATATAACACTCTATTTGTGTGACCAAAATCCAACAGAGCATTTTTCGTGTTATTTCGCACTGGCTTAAAATAGTGAGCGGTCGCACCGGCGCGACGTCGACCCCGGGAGTTACCTCACAGGTTCCTGACCAGTGGTTGGGAAGGTTACTTTGGAAAATGTATAGGTTCCATATACAAGTTACCCTATTTAAATGAATATAGTTTTAACTTTTATCAATTACTTTATTAAATGTCACTGATTACTTTTGATTACTTTGTTACTTTTCTAAATTAGCTAATGAATGTTTAGTATTTCCACTGTTATCATTTTCCAACATTTTCACCATGCCGGGTTAACCTTCCAGTATGCTCAACCTGTCAGACTTTCAAATCCTTCATCACTTGAATTAAGATGATAAATTTGAACACATCCACCACAAAATCAGACTTTAGTACCGCCTTTTATTTTGAGATTGTTCTGAAGTTCAATGCAGATTTAAAATCATAAGAACTACAGTGGGGTACGGAAAGTATTCAGACCCCCTTAATTTTTCACTCTTTGTTATATTGCAACCATTTGCTAAAATCATTTAAGTTAATTGTTTTTTTGATCATTTTTTTTTTTTCTGCATTAATGTACACACAGCACCCCATATTGACGAAAAAACACAGAATTGTTGACATTTATTAAAAAAGAAAAACTGAAATAATCACATGGTCCTAAGTATTCAGACCTTTGCTCAGTATTTAGTAGAAGCACTCTTTTGATCTAATACATCCATGAGTCTTTTTGGGAAAGATGCATACAAGTTTTTCACACCTGGATTTGGGAATCAGTCTGCCCTTCCTTCCTTGCGACTCCTCTCCTTCACTGTCAGGTTGAATGTAAAACGTTGTGACAGCCAGTTTTAGGTCTCTCCAAGATGTCTCAATTGGGTTTAAGTCAGGTCTGACTCTGCTGGCCATTCAGAACAGTCACAGAGTTGGTTGTCAGCCCTCCTTTGGTTATTTTAAGCCTGTGTGCCGTATGGTCTTGTCCTTGTTGGAACGGAAACCTCGGCCCATTCATGAATGTCCTAGCACTCTGTGGAAGTGTTTTCGTCCAGGATATCCTGTTACTTGGAAGGGTTCTGTTCGTCCCAAACGTCTTCCATTTAAGGATTTTGGAGGCCACTGTGCTCTTGGGAACCTTAAGTGCAGCAGAAATTTTTTTTTAACCTTGGCCAGATATGTGCCTTGCCATAATTCTGTCTCTGAGTTCTTCAGGCAGTTCTTTTGACCTCATAATTCTCATTTGCTCTGACATGCTCTGTGAGCTGTAAGGTCTTATATAGACAGTTGTGTGGCTTTCCTAATCAAGTCAAATCTGTATAATCAAACACAGCTGGATTCAACTGAAGGTGTAGAACCATCTCAAAGATGATCAGAAGAAACGGACAGCACCCGAGTTAAATATATGAGCGTCACAGCAAGGGTCTGAACATACTTATGACATGTGATATTTCATTTTTCTTTTTTAATACTCTGCAAAAATATCACAATTCTGTTTTTTTCTTTCATATGGGGTGCTTGTTCTGTACTTAATGAGGAAAATAAACATTAACTTTAATGATTTTTAGCAAATGCTGCAATAGTGGTTTAAGAGTGGAAAATTTAAGGAGGTCCTGAATACTTTCCGGTACCACTGTAGTGCAATAGGTGATTGTCTTCAGAAACATTTTTCGTTATGCTGGTTGAAAGTCTCTTCACATCCGATAGCAATCTTTAAGTTAAGTGGTCTAAATGTATTTAAATATTCTGTGGAAGGCGTAGGACAAAGAAATGTTTGTCCAATCAAAACGCTCGGTCCGAGCGTTTTAATTGGCTTTCCTATCTGCCTGTCAAGTTATGTATTAGCATACCTTTGCGCACCCGGTTCGCGCAGACAGGACACATCATCAGCACGTTCACGCACACTTCTTGTGGTCGAGAGCGCGTATAGGATCGAACCATGAATATTCGCTTCCTTTCCATGTTTCTTATTTAGGAGTTTATTTATTTTGTAAAATACACAAAAAAAGAAAGAATGTTTAACCCTTTATTATCATATTATTTGTGATTTTGTTTCCTTGTTTATACTTTCATTTATTGATTTTCTCCTTATGCATATTTATTTTGTTTTGCGCTATTCTGGTTGGGTATGTATTTATTGCATGACTGTATCCCTGTGACTGATTACACTCGTTATACTTTCTCTTGCATTCAAATCACTGCACTGAGAGTCTTATTTAAGCTACAAAGTTCTTATTATAGTCATGAGCCTAGTAGTGTGATTTCTTCTCTGTCTTTTGTGCTTCATGTCCCCAAACATAATTGCAATAGCTGCAGTCGCATATGTCACTTTATTTACGCAATATTCTGCGATATTTCGTATATTTCGATATATTGCACAGCCCTACTAATTGCATTATATGATTAAGTGCACCAGAAGCACTCCAATGCTTCTTTTGTCAGGGATTATATCTTTAGAATAGTCTAAAAATATTTAAGGGACAAATTCTTGACAATGAAAAATGACTAAATCTTGTCATTACATTGCAGTTTTATTCTGAAAACTTTTTATGTTGTCCTGAAAAGGTGACCACGATTAACATCTCTCTCTCTCTATCTCTCTCTCTATATATATATACACACATATATATATATATATATTTTTTTTACATTTTAAACTTACATGATGACATATTTGCGAAATAATGTAAATGACATATGCATATCCTATTGTAAATGTCCTAAAAAGGCTATGCATAGCCTACATCCCAGGGTATAAATTCTGTTAGGATGAACCACAGTTACAGTTTAAGAAACAGTTCTTAAACAAGCATTTCATGGAGTAACTTACTTTTCATACAAAAATAGGTCACTTATTTCCTATTCCTCGTTTCTTCTCGATTCTCCTCAGTCAGGCGAAGGCAAAACATAACCCTTTTGCTTGTATGTTTGCAAGTAACACGCAGACTGTAGTCCGGTCTGGATCAGCGTGTGTGAGTGGAGCGGATCGACAGAGATTTCTCCTCCCAGCTTCTGCTCCACTCCGGGTTTTACATTTCCTCATGGGCAAAATATTCACGAGAAATCAGAGACTTAACGGTTAAAAAACTTGCTCCTCGCCTCAGGCAAAAATCACACAGCTCCAACACTTTCATTCACACGAGAAAGCACCAACTAACCATTGTAAAATACATATTCTACATTAATACTGAATTCTATATTGTATCGCCCGACATCCGTTAGAAGTCTACAGTTGGCTAACGAACTGTTTTACAACAATATCGGAACAATAAACTATTCTGAATGAATATAGGCTATTTAAATATTTCTTTGGTATGCTGTTTTTGAACAGCATCTTAAAGAAATGAAAAGCCTAACACTTAAGCAGGATAACAGATGGCTTGTGGTGTTCTTGGTAGTCTGCAGAGTTAGCGTTATTCCTCTTTAAGTAGGAAAAACATTCATCAACTTGAATAATCTAGAAACGATAAACATCGCAGCAGATCCCCAGAGACAGAGACAGCTGCGCCATTGGAAACCGGTTTGGTGAGCTAAGCGCTATTATAAGCGCCATTCGCCCCCAGACCGGGAGGAGGCGCTGTTATGCGCCCAAAAACTGACACAAGGAAGCTTATGCTCCACAATAATATTACCGAAGTACAGGGAAACTGTAAGGAGCTCTCCCTGTTTAGATGGGATGGCAACTTTACCCAGCGAACGGAGGGCTTTTGCGCATAAGATTAACAGGTAGGTGAACTTTACCGAGTGTTAACCGGTTGAGGAGTCGTGCATTAGTCGTCTCGCGCATCGGGACTGACTCGATTGGGAGAGATAAAGAGATCCGCCACGAGTTACACCGGGATGAACCTTTTGTTTAGTTCAACTGTCCGGGCGTCGCAACAGTGTGACACTGCAACTACACTACTTCTGTTTAACACGTGTACCCGTTTAAGGACTTTGTAACGAATGCATGGTGTGTATCGTCTTTAAGTCTTAAATAGTCAGACTTCATGTGGTGAGACTGATGTCCATTGAGCGCCATGATAGTGTATTGTGGATGATTAGTGATATCGGACTACCGTCTAACTATTCAAAAAATATATCACAGGAATGGTTTAGGCTGGCTGGCTTGACCCTGTTTAAAAACACTATTTAAGTCCTAGCTCAGCAAAAAACTAATCTTGTTTTTTTTCCTAAAAGTTGAACCGTTATAAACACTGGGAGAAGTAAGTCAAAATTGCTCAGTTGTCAATAGAAACCCCATACATGGGTACAACAATAAAGTAAAATTCGTTGGTTTTTTTCATTATTTGGTAATTTTTTAGTTAGACCGGTATAAAGATAGTGATAAATTCCAAGAAATTTCACCGTTACATTTATTTGTGTGTATATAAAATATATATATATATATATATATATATAACATGGGTAGGGAAATTATGGCAAACCCCCTTAAATTTTCCACTCTTTGTTTTATTGCAGCCATTTGCTAAAATCATTTAGGTTAATTTTTTTTTCCTCATTAATGTACACACAGCACACCATATTGACAGAAAAACACAGAAATTGTTGACATTTTTGCAGATTGCTTGTATTAAAAAAGAAAACTGCACAATATCACATGGTCCTAATGTATTCATGACCCGTGTCTTACAAGTATTTAGTAGAGCCCCCTATTTGCTCTAATACAGCCATGAGTGCTGTTTGGGACCCAAGATTGCAACAAGTTTGTTTCCCACCTCGGATTTTGGGATCCTCTCCATTCCTCCTGCAGATCCTCCCCCATTCTGTCCGGGTGGATGGTAAACGTTTGGTGGAACAGCCATTTTGTTTAGGTCCTCTCCAGAGATGCTCAATTGGGTTTAAGTCAGGGCTTTGGCTGGGCCATTCAAGAACAGTCACAAAAAGAGTTGTTGTGAAGCCACTCCTTCGTTATTTTAAGTGTGCGCTTAGGGTCATTGTCTTGTTGGAAGACAAACCTTCGGCCCAGTCTGAGGTCCTAAGCACTCTGGAGAAGGTTTTCGTCCAAGATATCCCTGTGCTTGGCCCGCAATTCATCTTTCCCTCGATTGCAACCATTCGTCCTGTCCCTGCAGCTGAAAAACCCCCACAGCATGATGCTGCCCCCACCATGCTTCCCTGTTGGGACTGTATTGGACAGGGTGATGAGCAGTGCCTGGTTTTCTCCACACATACCGCTTAGAAGTAAGGCCAAAAAGTTATATCTTGGTCACATCAGACCAGAGAATCTTATTTCTCACCATCTTGGAGTCCTTCAGGTGTTTTTTCATGTGTCTTGCACCAAGGAGAGGCTTCCGTCGGGCCACTCTGCCATAAAGCCCTGACTGGTGGAGGGCTGCAGTGTTGGTTGACTTTCTACAACTTTCTCCCGACTGCATCTCTGGAGCTCAGCACAGTGATCTTTGGGTTCTTCTTTACCTCTCTCACCCAGGCTCTTCTCCCCCGATAGCTCAGTTTGGCCGTACGGCCACCTCTAGGAAGGGTTCTGGTCGTCCCAAAAATCTTCCATTTAAGGATTATGGAGGCAACTGTGCTCTTAGGAACCTTAAATGCAGCAGAAATTTTTTTTTAACCTTGGCCAGATCTGTGCCTTGCACATCATTTCTGTCTCTGAGCTCTTCAGGCAGTTCCTTTGACGTCATGATTCTCATTTGCTCTGGCATGCACTGTGAGCTTTAAGGTCTTATATAGACAGGTGTGTGGATTTTCTAATCAAGTCCAATCAGTATAATCACACAGCTGGACTCAAATGAAGGTGTATAACCATCTCAAGGATGATCAGAAGAAATGGAGATCACCTGAGTTAAATATATGAGTGTCATAGCAAAGGGTCTGAATACTTAGGCCCATGTGATATTTCAGTTTTTCTTTTTTTAATGAATCTGCAAAAAATGTCAACAATTCTGTGTTTTTCTGTCAATATGGGGTTCTGTGTGTACATTAATGAGGGAAAAATTTTTTTTAAATTATTTTAGCAAATGGCTGCAATTTAACAAAGAGGGAAAAATTTAAGGGGGTCTTAATGCTTTCCGTACCCACTGTATATATATATTATATACACACACACAAACATGATATATATCTAATATATCCTATATATATACGTAGTATTATATTATAAATCGTGGGGAGACCCTGTCATGTTTACATATTTTATTATCATGATTTATGTGAGACATGGCAGTCTCACATAATGTATTAATATTAGACCCATTATAACATTATATATTAAAAATGATATTGGATCTGTAATATGGCATGTTTTATGGCACTTCTGTCAGAGGGGCAAAATGAAATTAAAAATATCTGGTCATGTAACGTTTCACGTCAGCTATTAAATGTTCATGTTAAATCAAGACAGTTTGATTTTGACGTTATTGATTGATCAATAAGTGTTTTTCTTATTTGTTTTGCACTTTTATATGAGTCTTGCATGCTCATCAAGAGTTGATGCTCACTTTTTGCTGAGAAAGCATCTTTGGATCTTGCCTGGTGGGTTCACAGAAACTGAGTGTGTCTGTGGTTGGTTAATTCACTTGTTTATTTATTTGTTTGGAGTTATTGATATGGTAGTTTTCGTTAATTCTCGTAGATCGGAGCAACACTGATAATTTGATAAGGAGGTTAAAATCACTCCAGCATGCCAGTGTACATGTTCAGAAGCATATGGGAAAGTGAAATCTAATTGAGATCTTGCTATGTAGATTGAAGTAAACAAGCCTGTGGAGAGAATCTTCAGGAGTGATCCCTTACAAAAGCACTGTACTCAAATGGCAATACCATAATACTTCCATATAAACCATGGTTTTGTATAAGTACTATATTCATATACCATGTGGTCTGTACACGATACTGATGCACAGTATCGACCTTATAAACGTCATTTTTTTTGATGTGCATAGGATTATGTTTCATGAGTTATTATCTTTTTCTGTCTTCACCTCTGTGAGAGCAGACTCATTGTTTCTTTGCAGGATGTAGGAAAATGTGGTGTGCTCCATTCTGCCCATTGCTTTGCTTTTAGAGCAGACTAGTTTTCCTCTTTCCTTTTGAAGCAGGAAATAGGAAGCCACAGTGTTGGGTGGCATTCCTATAGCTCTGATTTTGCAACACTTAAAAGGTTACATATTTGTATGTGCTTAAAGGGTTAGTTCTCCCAAAAATGAAAATTCTGTGTTTCACTTCACCCAGAGTCCCTTCCTATGTGTATATGACTTTCTTCTTTCAGACTGAATCCAGTCTGAGTAACATTAAAAATTGTCCTGCTATTCCAAGCTCTATCATTGCAGTCAGCGGGTGTTGCATTTGAACAGTCCACAAGTCGTCAAATAAAGCTTGGGCATTCATAATAAAACATGCCGCAGATGACTCCGGGGGATGAGTAAAGGCCTCCTGTAGCGAATCCATGTGTTTTTTGTCAGAAAAATATCCATATTTCAAACGTAATAACACTTTGCCTCCCACTTCCTCTGCTACGATTCAACGCGGAGCCGTGCCGCCACGACAATGTTGAATATAGCTCCGACTGATTCGTCTGAAGAAGAAATCCTATACACCTAGGAATGCCTCTGGGGTGAGTAAACCCACTAATTTAAATTTTTGGTAATTACCCTTATTATATTACCTTTGCGTTGCACACGTAAACCAATCAGCGTATATATTATTATGTATTGTGTTTCAGCTGATCCACCGCTGGCCTGTTCAAGCTTGGAGTTTGTCCGAACATTTCTTTGACATGGTTTAATCAGTGCGTGGCTTGACCCCTGGAGGGGGCCACATCCGCTCTTTGGCCCAATCGGGGCTATGCTTGAATTACAGGAGGGCTGATGCTGTAGTCTGCAAAATTTGTTAGCAGAGCAAGTCTGATTTGTGCTTTGAGATCAAGACTGAAGCAGTGGTAGGGTTAGACAAAAGTGAAGTATTTTGCCCAAGAACTCACTCATCCCACATTGATATTGTGTTGATATTGGGCTGCCAGGTTATTGGCGTGTGTTGCTAAGAGGTTAAGAATGCGCATTCTATGCCACTGTTTGGAGTTGTTTCTGGTGGTGGCGTGTTGGATGCCGATAATATCAGTTTCGGGATAATTAGAGATTTTTAATTATGCTGGCGATATAGTCTAAACAATGTATCAACGATATAGCTCTAAATGTTTCATATCATTGCGGTATCTAATTTGACTTTTTTATAAACTTTTTTTTAAAACAAAGAGCAATAGAATTTTTTTTTATTTAACCACTGTATTTTTTATTTAACCCAATTTATTGAGACAAACAAAAAAATTGTTTTTGTTTTAAAAATCAAACACAAAATAAAAATTAAATATCTAATTTCTAATGTTTTATATGCAGATTAAATAAGTTTTAAGGAAACTTTTGACCCGTGTCTTTTGGTGGTTTCCCCCCTCCCGAGGCCACAGGAGGTCGCAATGAGCAAAATAATGCAGCACAATTAAATTGTCAACGCAAGGAAGTAAAGGTCTATAAAAAAAAATGTGCATTACGTCTAAATTAACTAAAAAGCATCATGTATCAGTGTCTTAATCCAAAGAACCGAAGTGCCATTCACACAGATTGCATTTAAAAACATATGAGACGCAGTGAAAAGGAATAAACCTCCACAAATTCGTGACGTGTTTTCTAAACTGTTTTAGCATTGCATGGCTTTCTATACATCTCTTGTGTAAGACGTGAGTGCAGCAGTCGTATTTGTCCGTCTAAATCAGTCAAATTCGTCTTTAACTTTGTTTATTTTGTGTTTTCTCTTTTTTGGCCAATGAATTGCACTTAAAATATGAGTATAGGGAGGTGGAGTGAGAGTTAATAAACTATAACTGTACAAAAGCGACAATCTTCCTGCATACATTACAGACCCACACTATTTGTATATATGTACTTCAATGCTAGTATGCAAAAACCAGTAACGAAAAAGAGTAGTATGTCTGAATTCACAGTATTCATTCAATAGTAAAATATGATGATGATGGATCATTTCCACTGAAGTGTGCATCTTATAGCCCTTACATCCATGATGCCACGCAGAGAGGTCTTTTTTATGAATAGAGTAAAGTGACACAACTAATGCTGGTAGGTCTAATGACAATGACAACATGACAAATGTAGTAGGTCGGGATTAAATGTATACTATACACACACATTTTTTTAAGGGTCGCGAAGTACCTACTCAGAGACTATGTGATTTCAGACACAGCCAATGCATCTTCTTTGTTTCTGTTTTATGATGGATGGCAACCAGCATTAAGGTGTAGGTAGTACGGGCAACTGCTATGGTGGCTGCTGCTGGGTTGTGTGTACTGTAACATATCAATATTTCATTTTTTTAAATATACTGCTACACTCCTACAGTACATACAATATCAGATACATGCTAAAATTTGCCTCAAATCCCCAACTCTAAAGTTTGAGCTGTAGTAATAGGGATACTTGCCTTAGCAAGCAGCAGTAATGATGGGGCGTGTGTGTTTCGAAGGGAACTGGAGCATCTGCAGCTGTGTGTGTGTGTATCTTTGTCTGTGAGAGCGAGACCGTTTGAGTTTGTTAGGGAGCAGCTGCAGGCTATCTCTGAGTGGATGAGGGGTTACTGGGTTATTGGGCTTTGTTGAGCATTAAAGCCTCTCGTTTGCTTTTAGTTCCCAAATTGGCAGAGCTGTGGCGTCCTGCCTGCTTTCTGCCAGCGGCTCAGCATCTCTTCAAACATTCTGAGTTTGGCCGTCGCCATCTAAGCAGCGGCTGGCTCTGGCCACTATATCTGATATGAACCCATCACGCTGTCTGTGTCTGATTCGTTGTGATCTTGATCATCTTTGTGATATTTGGACATTGCATATGAGCTCCTGATGTGATTGTATGAAATCAAGTAAATATAATAAATGTCCCTTTCTGTGTCTCTCACAGGACAGTAGCGTCTGATGTCAGGAAGCAGGTTTCCCGGGAATATGGCTCTCCGCAGCTGTCCAAAAAACGTGCTGGAGCTCATCAAATGGTTAGTGTGTAATTGTGTTTGTTCATGTATATTTCTGCTTGTCTGCACACAGTCTTGTGGGCTCCTGCCAGGTCTTGAGTAAGAATGAGGGCGTAATTTAATGCTTTGCAAAATAATTGCTTTGACTAAAAAAAAAGACTTTCATACAGAATTTAATCTGGTACTATACTATATTATATTCGATACTCTTGTTCTTCTGAAATTTATCAGGACTAAAATTAATATATAAATATTTACAGTGCTACATGCGTTTGCACTGGTGAGGTTTCACATTAATAAACAAAAAATATTTAATTAATGGATATAAAGTGGTCCCAAAATGAATCTAGTTATACTTAAAAATGTGTTTGCATAATATATACTATATTCAAATGTTTGGGGTCAGAATGTTTTTTTTATTTTTTAGATGCATTAAATTAGACATTTATAAAGACATTTATAATATTACAAAAAATTTCTATAATCCAAAAAGCATTGTTGCATTGACTTTCTTATATTATCAGACAATTCATGAAAGAAAATGTGTCATGTTTTTTGCGGTACGATTTTGTACAAAGGCTACCACTCCCAAAAATTATAGCACTGCAGCAACACCGCTTTGCAACATTGGTATAATATATTATAATAAATGTTTCTTGTGAGCCTTAATCAGCGAGAAATATTATGAATGTTTTCTGAAGAGAGTCATGATGACACTGTGAAGACTGGAGTAATGAGCGAATCATCTCAGCGCCTTGCATCACATGAATAAATTGCATTTTTAAAATATATTCAAATAGATAGAACGTCACTTATTTAATTGCATAAAATAACATATTTTGCATCTATATATGATTTTACTGTGTTAATTGGGATCAAAAACAAGGTTTTTCTTTTCGGCCCCGTATAGAGACTTCCTGCTAACAAAGCTAAATCCAATAAAATAAGAAAACTTGCTGATGACTCAAAATTATTAACTTTAATGTCTGCCATGTGCGGGCATACTATTTCAAGAACAAGAAGATAACACAAGTATATCGCATTTTAAAACAGGCACAAAACATTCCGTGCATTTATTTATGCGGGGTTTCTAATGAAAAAAACAATAGATATACTGTTCAAAATGAAAACAAAACGGTTTGCACACTTTCTTGTTGTCAAAGTGGATCATGTTTATAGTTAATGTGATTCTCTCCACCTGTGGTTATACCTGTTTGGACACCTGTGTGAACTCGAGTAGAAATGACTTCACACAGTCACTGAAAATCACCAGTTGATCAAAAGTCAGTGAGTCAAAAATGGCTCTTAAAAGTTAGTTCTGAGAAAATGACTTTTTCGCAGTGTGTTTG
>JADLZN010000010.1:0-22946 GCA_018155175.1 Sinocyclocheilus anophthalmus
AAAAAAATTATATTTTGCAAATGTAAAGGCCCTTTTACACCAAAAGTCACTCTCTATTTCCGCGCATCTACATTTCAAATAACAAATTTGAGCACGAAAAGTCGCCACATATGAACGGCCTCATCACAATCCGTCGTGTCATCGCATACCACCGTATCAGTGCCTTTATTTGCACATATTTGTGACCCTGGACCACAAAAACAGTCATAAGGGTAAATTGAGCCTATATAATATCAATAAATAATATTTCCATTGGTGTATGGTTTGTTAGGAAAGGACAATATTTGGGCGAGATATAACTATTTGAAAATCTGGAATCTGAGTAGAAAAAAATCTAAATTTTGAGAAAATCGCATTTAAAGTTGTCCAAATAAAGTTCTTAGCAATGTATATCTGGCTAGTAATCCAAAATTAAGTTTTGATATATTACAGTAGGAAATTTACAAAATATCTTCATGGTACACATGATCTTTACTTAATATCCTAATGAGTTTTAGCATAAAAGAAAAATCTATAATTTTGACCCCTACAATGTAATTTTGGCAGATGCTACAAAATATACCTCCATGAACTAAGACTGGTTTTGGTGATCCAGGATCACATGTCATTGAAGAAGACATATGTGCGCATACCCAGTTGCGTGGGTCAGTGGTTTGGGCGACATCCTAAAGATGTAAAAAGTTAGTACTCACACGAAACTTGAAAACAACGCTTGATTTGAATCTCCTCTTGCATAACGACCTCAGCCTAAACCAAATAGGTGCAGCAGGGTGATGATGAGAGTTACCTAAGATGGACATTCTCGTGAATATTACTGAGAAATCGCAGAACTCATGACGTAGATACATCAGCTCTCCTCCCGCGCGAAATTGCTTCAAAAAATGAAAAAATAACCACTTTTCTCCTTAATTATAGACATAATGAGTGCTATTGTTGTTTTCACTGATGTGCACTTATAACTTGCCTATAAACTATATAATAATTATTAGATATAACAATCAACATATTTAGGTGGTTATGACCAAGGGATCACTGTTTGGATGGTTGCATGGTTTAGTTAGCCTCTGCCAGTAGATGCCATAACTACACTACTGTACTGCAAAAAGGCCACCTCGGCTAAGACTTTATAGATCAACAAGCTATATTTTCTAATCAGGGAGTCCGTAGAATACCCAAAACCTTTTTCACACAGACAGGTCTGAGTCATGTCTGTAAATTACAATATATAGTCACATCTTTCCTGATTGAATGCCTGCGCAACATTAACCTGGTATAATGATAACAACGATAAGTATATTAACGTCCACACCGATGGATAAGCGTTTTTTTTATCAGCGTGTGTTGCAGTTTAGTCATCTGCTGCTTTAAAGGTCCCATATTGTCAAAACAGAATTGCTTGGCTTTTTTCATGATAACTGAGGTCTAGGGGCTATTTAACTACCATATAAGTTTCAAAACAGTCAGTCCACAGTAAAATGCACACAGCCTGCATAAAGTAGCTGTGATTTTTCACAAACCGTTGTGACTTTCGTAAAAAGTTGACGTCAGAACTACACAGTCACCGCCTTCAATCACCACCCCGAGCACCTCCTTTTGCCAAACCCCCAGACAAGATCAGACGACCTGTAACGGTCACTCAAAGGATGGACGATGAGGATTGTTACTATGAGGTGGATCACATCTAACGTGTATAGTAAAGACAAACTCACCGAGTCTATCTAGTCATGATGAAGATGTATATACATTACAGCCACAATAATCACACAATGAGTGAAAGTGTAGTTTACCACATACTCCGAATTTAGTGCTGCTGCATTACCGCCTCCTAGGTGCACACACCCAGCCTGAACACACACACACACACTGTGACACACACTGGTTCGGTGCCTTGCTCAAGGGCAACACAGTCGTTGTATGAAGGTGGAAGAGAGCGCTGTAATACCTTTTACTCCATCCCACCTCCAAATTCCTGCCGGACCTGAAGACTCGAACTAGCAACCTTTGTTTACGAGTCCGAACTCTCTAACATTCGGCCAAGCTGCAAGAAACATAGACATATGGCAAGAAATCTGGAGACGCGCCCATAACAACAAAAGACAAAACTTTATTTAACCTTTTCTGATAAGAAATGTGCGCTGCAAACACGAGCATATGTGACAATCGTTTCTGTCCAGTCTGCTCATTTCATCGTGTTTAACCACAGCTGTCGTCGGTTTTTTGTCTGGCAGTGGCAGCAGACATGCGATCAAATTTCTAATTCTATTCTGGCACACAACATCACAACAGCATGAGATTTTAAGCTCCTTATAGTAGCTCTTTAAAATCTGTGGATTCTGATTGGCTGTGAATGTTTTTATCATTCATCAGCTGGAAATCGGATTACTGCAGTGATTCCACATTATTGTGCCTAGTTGTGGTGGGCTCCCTATGGCTCAATGGAATTATGACAGTAATTAATTAAAACTTTAAAGTTATTGTTAAAAGTGGTTGTTTATGGTGTGAATGGCTTTAAGAATCAGAGTAACCCCAAAACTATAGAATCCGGATAACATTTGAATATATTTTGCTATATATTTTAATGTGCGCCATATTGGTTTGGTCTGTGTGATCATGAAATTGTGTGCGAGGGTTACAGTCCACTCTTTTAGTCCAGGCTGGGCCACTTTCCTGTGGGTTATTTTCAGTGGCCAGAGCAGGAAATGTCTGTAGAGAAGAGAGCTGAGCCACTGGAAAATAACCTTTCCCTCTCTCTGTTTCTCCCACACTCTTTCTCTCACACACTCTCATTCTCAGAATTTTCAACTGAGATCTTCTGGCTCACAGTCATGCTTTGTCATTACAACATTTCCAACACAGTAGCAAAAATCATGTCATATCAGTAAACCATGAATCATCTCATTCTGATTGCAAAATATCCCAACTGCTGACTGTATTACTGACATCATTAGAAAACATCAGCGCCCACGGCTAATTTTTCTCAGCAGTAAGTGTTTTATAAAGGTTTTGTTTTAGTTTTGTAGAGAAAGTCATGCGTAAGCATGGTTCATTTGTCTACAAAACCAATTTCAAGCCTGTAGATCAAAAAGAATTGAAAGATCATACATTAATTCCAAACATTTCTGTGATGACTCTGGACTTTGTAAGCACATTCTTGACCTCCATCACACATCGGCTTGTCAGTGATGGGGTCTCAGTGATGGTGAAATCTTACAGCATTTTTCTGAATTCGCAGTTGGGTTCCAGATGCACAGGACGTTGAATCAAGTTTGTGGTCGTGTGTTTAGAGTTGTCAGCAAGTTGTTACCAACAAATATTTTACAGTCATGTGGGCTGCAGCCCTTGATCCCAGTAATAATACATTATCATCTTTGATCTCTCAGTAACACAATGTACAATACACTGCGTTTAAAGGGGTCATATGATGTTGCAAAAAAAAAAACATTATTTTGTGTATTTAGTGTAGTGAAATGTGTTTATGCGGTTCAAGGTAAAAAAAAAAAAACATTATTTTCCACAAAATGTAAATTTTTGTTGCTCCTCTATGCCCCGCCTTTCTGAAAACGCGTCGATTTTTTATGAAGCTCTCTGTCTGAAAGCGAGGTGTGCTCGATTGCCAGCTTCCAGTGCGTTGTGATTGGCCGACTACCTTAAGCATGTGACGGAAATGTTACGCCCCTCACCATATTGTGATGCCTTGTCCCGGCCGGAGCGACAAAACAAAAACATTAAAACCCATTATAAAAAATGCATTTGTTGCATCCCGTAGGTAAACATAATGTATTGATATAATGACTTATACTGTCTTTTTATGCGTTGGATCTTGAAAGCCGATCCGGCGATCGACAGCGTGAAGTTGATTTTTTTCCTCAGCGACCAGCACGGATCAGCTTCCAGGCATGACGAAGCGATATCGTCCTCTTTATTGGCGACCAAACAAAGTATTTCGCTTTCACAACGAAACACACAGCGCCTTCACGACATGGCTGCGGCGTCAACAATACTACAGTGAGAATAAATGTTACGCCTTCTTTCTTTGTGTGAACGTTTGGGCGGTGTTATGCAAATTTTCCCACATAGTGAGGTAGACATGTGGGGTGTGTTAGAACGAGCCATTTTAGGAGGGCGTGGACGAGTCTTACTTTTATAAAGAATATCTCTTTGGATTTGAGACTTTAGTCTTTGCACTTTACAGATCTTCTTTATGCACCAAGATCTTGTAACACTCCAAACATCATATGACCCCTTTTAAATACTGTTTCACCATGCAACAATGCAAATCTCTGTTTCTTTCTTTCCTGACTCCTTATTTGATTGAACTGCAAAAATCTTCAAAATCTTATGTTTAGATTTTAACTTACTCTGAGATTTATTTTTGCATACTGTTTCAGATGTCCAGTTTGCAGTAGGAAGCATGCTAGTGTAGCATTCTGAAAACATAACCACTTTCTCTTTAACTGTGGGACTTAAGTTGATTTGGCCACTGGACTCTATTAGTTAATGGGAGTCATGCTGAAGCACTTGGAGTGAAACATGTGCATCTATGTACCTACTTAACCATATTTTGGGGACAAATTTGTACCCAGAAGTGAGCTAAACCTGACAAATCTCCCAAAACCTCGGGGATGTATATTTTTTGTAAAAACATTAAGAAATGTGTGGGTTAGGGTTTTGTGATAGTACTTAGTGAAGTGAAGTGACGTGTGGCCAAGTATGGTAACCCATACTTGAATTACCCATCTAAGTGCACACACACAGGCCCGTTGTACCACACACCCGGAGCATTGGTCAGGCCATTTTTTGCTGCGGCGCCTGGGGAGCAGTTGGGGGTTCGGTACCTTGTTCAAGGGTCTCATCTCAGTCGTGGTATGAAGGTGGAAGAGAGCACTGTACATTCACTACCCCCACCTACAATTCCTGCCGGTATGAGAATCGAACCCGCAACCTTTGGGTTACGTGTCTGACTCTCTAACCATTAGGCCACTACTTCCCTTATACTAGCTAACAGTAAGGCGGTTTAAACAAAGCCATAAGTCTTTTCACCAAAAACAAAAAATTAGGGTTTTAACCAGCTTTTCTATCTATTTGCTGTATTTGTCAGTAGGAAATATCAAGTTTTACCTTTCCAAACATGAAGGGTCTTTTGCCATTAATTGTAATAATGCCCGGTGGAGATTGTTGTAGTATACAAACAAGTCGTGTATCGACAACAGCCGATGCTCCCCAAGAGATCGTGTTCTCACCGGCATCCAGTCCCTGTCTGGTATTACATGAAGAAACAAGAACTGAGGCATACAAACCTAGAAGAACTTTGGCAACTCTCCAAGACTCGTTCAAGAAGCTTACTTTACTGTGAAAAGTTTTAGGCACTTAGTGTAAAACAATGTGTAAAGTGAGGATGCTTTCAAAAATGTCATAAATAGATTGTTTATTAATTAATTTCTATTAACTAAATCAAATCAACATTAGGTATGACCACCCTTTGCGTTTAAAGGTGACTTTAAATCTCACTTTTTTTCGTGTTTACGAGCTATAATCGGGTCCGTGGTGCATCTACCAACCCAGAAAACGTGACGAAATGTGCACACCACACCCAATAATGTTAAAGGGGGTGTTTGAGATACACAGCATTTCGGGTCTGCAGAGCTGTGAAAAATTACAAACGCATCAGATCTATTTTAAATACTCACGTGGGTGGCCCAAGCGCATATTATGTGCTCAAGTGACGTCTGTGTGGTATATAACACCATGATAAATATCTATGCAGTGTCCCCAGTGTATGACTTTGCACACTCTACAAATTTAGCAAATCTTTAAAGATTCCTCTGATCCTAGACCAAAATCTGTAGTCTTTGAATGTTGGAGGTTATGACACTGGCGTGCAGCGTCGAGCCGATTAATGACCATTGACCAAATTCTGCCAGTGTCACAAGTTTTGAGGCACAGTCCTGCAGTATGGCTTATCCTATGATGATCATCAAATCAAAATGCATTACGAGCACAGAACTTGATGGTGCAATTGGTGTGACAACAGCAAATCACTACTTGCACCACTTGTTTCCCTTTTTCTTTTCAATGAATGAATTTTGTTTTCAATCCGACACATTCCAGCTTCTGAATTTGAGTGCCCTTAATAGATAGATAGCTCATATTTTAAATAACATTGACACTAATTGCCCAGGCACGACGAAACCCAAACTCCTCCTTGTATCTCTGTTGTGAGAGAGTTTTTGCCTCTTGAGAGCGTAGTGTGTTAAGGGGGAAGGGGGGGAAGGGGGGGGGGGGGGAATGGTTATGTTGTGTGTGTGTGGTGGTAGCTCTTTGCAGATATGAGGTTGTATATGAGCCTGGATAAACAATAGCAGCTTTGTCCTGCTGCAGGGAGTAAGGAATGAGAGCGAGGGGCACAGAAGGAGGGGGGGTGCCGAAAGTGTGGTGAATGCATTAGGTGTGCGTGGAGAGTTTGCTTGTGCTATCTAGTGCGTGATGCTATCGAGGGTGAAGACCGTTCACAGGGGGGAACCAAAAATTAAACTTGCTTGGTCTCAACCCCAAATGTACCTCCAAACATGGATGAGCGGTGCATTATGTAGAGGGATACACAAGCAAAAGAGCAGGAAATGTTAGAAGTATTGTTCAGTAGGTGGCTGCTCTGTTTCCATAACAAGGTAAACTCGAGTAAGATAAATATAGGTGAGAGTTTAAAAGTGTGGACTAATTTCAGCTATGTTTGTGTTATCAGCTTAAATGTCTTGAAATTGAGTTTTTGCAATGAGTTTAGGTGGAGCCGTTTAGCCGTGTCTGCTTCACAATAATACGAAACCCTGTTTGAAATTCGCTTGCACAGTTTGGACTGAAACGTGTGTACTTTGCTGTTTGATGACAAGATGTTCTGTTGAGTGGTGTATCTGTGCAGAGGCAATGTGGATTGTGAGCGGTGGGCTGAGGAGATGTGGGCTGAACTTTCATAGTGCGCTCCACAACAAGAAGACTAGCCTCAAAAGCCAAGAGGTAAAAAACCCTAAAACTACACCTTTACGCAGACAGACATAACTACATCACAGCAAAATGGATGGTCATTTTTGGTATGCCAGGTTCAGCACAAGTTAAGCTCTGACAACATCTGTGATTGTTTCTTCTATTACCACAGGAAATCATTTCAACTCATCTCTTAGCTAGAGTAAACAGTAAACACAGACAAAAAATAGTTTACACTAATCCACCTACAATGGAAGTTTATGAGGCAGGACATTGCACTGGGATAAACACTGAAATACATAGTGTTTTGAAAGTATAGCCATAGGACTTGAATATTATGCATCAGATTATTGGGACAAAATTGCATACTGGCCTCAGCAAAGTTGACGAACTTTGTTGAATAACTAATTTTTGAGTTAGTTTAATTTTAGCATGGTTTAACAGTTGCAAAGTAAAAAAAAATACAACCAAATATAGAGTGGCATGACACTGTCGATAAAGCTTAACAATCCTTTTTCAACTTCCATCTTCAATACAGCTGCTGATTTAACAGGCCATGTGGGCGTGGAAAATGTCAACCACAAATATCTATTAAATCCCTAAAATTAAGTCCCATCTTACATTATTTACTTCTGAATATTATGTTTTCACTCAGAAATTATTCATTGAATTTCAAGAAACTGTTAGTCCAAAAGTGAAAATTCCAAACTCGGAACTAAAGACTTTCGGGGGTTCAGGTCTAGTTGAACACAATGACAATATTGTTACTGAACTGAGAATTGTTCGATCCCTCCATTTTACAAGATGCATGTTCACGTGAAGAATTGCTAGTGGGGTGCAAAAAGTGAGTAATTTATGCCGTAATTTTAGTAGAACGAAAGATTTAATGGTAGTGCTATTCAGTCACATTAGGTAATTTGGGAAAGATATAATTAAGGTAAATTAAGCTCCAGTGTAAACATGTTTTGTTTGTGTTACGGACGAAGATGACGTGAGGGACGCGGAATACCATATTGCTAGCTTATTATTCGAGAGTGAGCTCTTTAATTCAAAACAGGCATGGGTCAGACAATGGCAAACGAGTATATATCGAAGGCAAGACAAGAGCAGTCCGGTAAACAGCGCATATGGTCAGTCGCCGCAAAACGTAATCCAACAGGCGAGACTAGGGGATAATCCATGTAACACAGGCAAGGTCCCAGGCAGGTTAATGGTAATCTGACAGTATCAAAAGCACGAAGGAGTTACGTGCCGGAGAGATCCCCAGGCGAGTGAAGGTCGCTGACCATGGGCAAACGCTGTACAAGGCAAGACTCACGATAAGGGCGTGTACCACTAAAGCAGGAAGGCGTGCCGTAGGGTAGCTAATCATGGGCTAAGACCGGTACGGATATAACGCTAAACCACTTCCTCTAGCGGTTGGAATGGTAGTAGTGTCATGAGAGCTGAAGTTTATTGAGTAGGAAGTGTTTGTTTTTAGCAGCGCTGGTGTTTGGATTGGTTTTTCAGTGATTTGTGATGATTAGTGCAAATGGAATCATGGGCACAATGGGTAGGGGGTCCAGGGGATCGTAGTAACGGTCTGTGTGTTGTAGAGTGGTGCAATATCAGGGAGGTGTGAGCCCCTCTGGGCAAAGCATACTCTAATTTCATGGACGGATCGTGAGCAATTTAATGGGGGAGTCCTTAGGCCTGCTTCAAGAATTGTCGTAAAAACACACGTGCTCCGATCTATTATATGACCCTTCTAAAACTCTAGTACTCTCTAATTTCTCTGATGTCTATTCTTGAAAAAAAACCACATAGCTTCTCTAGAATCTTTTATGTATTCTAGTCTATGTTTTCTTTGTTATATATTATAACAATTCAACAGCAAGCGAAACAACACAGGCGCGAACCTAACACTCGGCTTGCTGCTATTGCGTCGGATTCGTATTCGTATCTGGTATTTATGTTTATATATTATTATCAACAAACCCGTGGCTAACATGTTAGCGTGAGGGCGTTTTTAACCTCAAACCTCAGGGGCTAGGGCAGACATGTGGCCTGCACTACTGCTTGCACTCTATTTTGTATCTCAGCGAGTGTTACTAGATGGCTGCTCACAAATACTGCAAACCACGTGGACCTTATTACAACACAACACTGCTCATGACATGTACTGTTAGCTCGTCCACTGCACCACACTCGGAGTCAACTTCCAGTCCGATCGATCTTCACCGTCAACATGTGTGGTCCTGAGGTGACCGACATAGCCCACTAACCACTAGTACACTTTTTTTCGACGTAGCCTCAGGCTACTCGATGCATCATCCTCACCCTCCGCATAATACTGCTATTGTTTTACAGCATATTGCTTCACTTCCCCTGGGAAACAAGTTGAGCTCTCTTGATGCTAACCGGGCTACTGAGCTAATTCGTGGGCTGGCCACGGGGTACTTAACAGCTATGTGGTTAGGAGCGACTGTCGATGCTCCTTAGTTGTTCCCGGACCAGCTCGTAAGACCATCTTCTGACCCCTGGGCTGTATATGCTAGGCGTGAGCCTAACGTGATCTAAAACATACAATCAAAAGTCTGACAGGAAAAGAAGCTGTATAGGGCGTGGAAATCGACAAAATCCTACTGTGACCATTAATGTTGATGCGGGGGAAAGGTCACGAAAAGCGGAGTCCTCTCTCATTCTCGTGCTGGGAATGGCTCCACTGGGCTAAAACTGTACGATCCTATCAGGGGGGATGCAACAACAATCTACAGCAATATAGGTCGCGGCTAACTCGCTCGCGATGCTCTTGGTAAAGCTTTTCCTCCCGCCTTTGGCCCGTGCCTCCTCCCCCGGCGGCTTCAACAACTCTAACAGCTGACGACTTTGCCACATTCTTCAATTACTATTCAGAAGCCTCATTATCAACGACGATGTATACCACAGCCACACCACAAACTGTCAAACACATCTTACCAGCAAACATACACTCGTTTTCATCCTTCTCTCCACTCTCTGAGGCAGAAGTCTTTAAACTCATCCTTTCCAATCATCCTAATACTTGTCCACTTGATCCTATTCCATCTCACCTCCTTCAAGCCATTTCTCCGAGACATTGGTCACTCTGCACTCACATCGTTGACACTCCAGTGCCCGTATCACACTGGTGTTTTTCGTGGTTTATTTCCGTGCAACATTGTAAACGGAAGCTCGTATAACCCCAGCTTCTTAAGAAACCCCCTTAATACCACCCATGAGCTGTCTTTGTAGAGACTACAGACCGGTGTTTCCCGATAACCTTTCATGCAAAACACTTGAAGACAGAGTTGTTCAAAACCCAAACCAAGTCTACGCCTTTCCAGCACACGACAGACAACCCCTGGCAGCTCCAATACATAGGCTTCAGAAGTGGACATTCGCCCGAGACTGCCTTGCTTTCAGTTGTTGAAGCCCTAAGACTGGCAAGAGCGGCTTCCAAATCTTCAATACTTATTTTGCTGGATCTGTCTGCTGTTTTTGATACGGTGAACCACCAGATTCTCCAGTCAACCCTATTGGAAAATGGCATCTCGGGAACCGACAGAAAACGGTTTGAGTCTTACCTCTCAGATAGGTACTTCAAGGTGTCTTGGAGAGGTGAGGTGTCCAAGTCGCAACATCTAGCTACTGGGGTGCATCAGGGCTCAGTTCTTGGACCACTTCTCTTCTCTGTCTACATGGCATCACTAGGTTCTGTCATTCAGAAACATGGCTTTTCATATCACTGCTATGCTGATGATACTCAACTCTACCTCTCGTTCCATCCTGATGATCCGACGATAGCTGCTCGCATCTCAGCTTGTCTAACAGACATTTCTTGTTGGATGACGGACCATCACCTTCAACTCAACCTGGCTAAGACAGAACTGCTTGTGGACAAACCCATCACTTTATCAAAATTTCTCATATGGCTCATCAACCATAGCTCCTTCAAAAACCGCTAGAAACCTTGGAGTTGTGATTGATGATAAGCTGAATTTCTCAGACCACATTGCTAAAACTGCCCGGTCCTGCAGATTTGCTTTATACAACATTAGGAAGATCAGGCCCTTTCTTTCAGAACATGCAACACAACTCCTTATTCAAGCTCTTGTTCTATCCAGGCTGGACTATTGCAATGCTCTCTTGGCAGGTCTTCCAGCCACTTCTATCAAAACTCTACAATTAATCCAAAATGCAGCTGCAAGATTAATCTTTAATGAACCGAAAAGAGTGCATGTCACACCTCTGTTCATAAATTTGCTCTGGCTACCAGTAGCTGCTCGCATAAAATTCAAGGCATTAATGTTTGCCTACAGAATTCATTACTTCAGAGTCATGTGCCCTCCAGAAGCTTGCGTTCTGCAAGTGAACGGTGTATTATTGTGCCATCTCAAAGAGGCACAAAATCACTTTCAAATACTTTTTCATGAACTGTTCCCTCCTGGTGGAATGACCTGCCCAACTCAATCCGAGCAGCTGAGTCCTTAGCCATCTTCAAGAATCGGCTAAAAACACATCTGTTCCCTCTTTATTTGACCCTCTAACTCGGATAGCCCACTTTTACTGAATCTTTTAATACTAGCTTTAGAGGCTAACGAGACTTTTCATTTGCACTTATAGTATTGTTGCTCTTTTGCACAGTGTTAGTAGTATACGCATTACAAAAGTAATGCATTACAGTAACTGATTACTTTTTGCTGTAACACAGTAGTGTAAGGCATTACTAATTCATTTTCAGTAATATTTTACTCGTCAAATGTTCAGAAAAATAACCGCATAGCGATACAACACACTTTTTAGCCCAAAAATGTATTGTTCAAAGAAAAGAAAACGCAAGACCGCGGATATTAATGAAGTCAAAAAATGCTGCAAGTAAGTTTCTCTTTCCTGTTTGTTGGTCCAGAAATCAATAGCCCACATGTGGATTGTCCATTTTGTAAATAAAGGACTAACACGCACAGCTCTCTGAATATATATAGTTTTAAGCGATTTATTTCACATTCATCTCCTCTCGCTGGTGGAACTATTGTATGTGTGACTATACCAGTAAGTTGTGTTTAGGGCGGGTTTTACAGCAGTGCCGTGAGGCTACTGGCCCGACAGTGGAAATGAGGCATGATTTCGGCCTCTGTGGTCGAGGTCTGAGGCTATTAGCCCCATCCAGCTCGCTGTAACCGGCGCGCACTGGCCAGTGGAAAGCGGCTTAATTGGTTAATATGGGCAGAAGACTGTACATGCGCGATAGACGTAATGCGCATCCTTGTCATGACATTAAGCTTACATATATCCTGTTGTTTCTATATGATAGACCCAAATCTATTCACATATTGCCAGAATAATCCTTTAACCTCTACCATACTTTTTAACAGACTTGAATCGTTTGTGATCTGACTGTCATCCTTCTTGGCTTTTCTTGAGCCTTCACTTGCCACTTTACTCTCGATTGTTATGTACACTGATAGCCCACCAGTCATATGCTGACCCATATCGCCCTCTACTGAATTAGATGCTCTGCACGTTACATTTTTGTCATTTTAGAATATTATGGACTCAACACTTTAGAATATGGAACACTTATTCACTATTAACTATGAATTTTCCCTCAGTAAATTCCGAATTTGCTGCTTATTAATAGTTTATTAAGGTGTGTCATTAATTTAGGTATTGGGTAGATCTAGAATAAGGTCAAGTAGAATAAGGCTTAATATGTGCGTATTACTACTAATAAAGGCTAATATTCTAGTAATTCGCATGCATAATGCGCAACTATTTACGGGTCATAATAGATGCGTTTTTCAGATCAATTATTAGTGGTGTCACAGAATATGCTGACCTGCTTTTAATATTCAAAAAACAGCATGATTTTTTCAAATCCGGTACCTATGATAGGCCTCATGCCCCAACACCTCTCTCAACGCTTTTGTTTTCAGACAAAAGTCCCTCCTCCGACAAGCCAGTCCTGCTCTGATTGGCCCCTGACCCATGCATTGTGATTGGCCGGTAACACCGGCAACGCCTCGTCGGAAATGTCACTTCCCTTACCATAATGCCCGCACAACACAACATGCGCAAAACTCCGGCATTGAAACGTCAATAGCAAAGTACTTCAACTAATAACTAAACGTAGCTGATTTTATTCCATAATGCATTGCTGGTCATTATTGTAAGTAATCTTAGATTCCTAAATGCATCTACTTTCGAAGGCCAAATAAAGTGCTTTTGCTTTCACCTAGAACACACAGCGTCTCCCTGACATGGCACTAACTACGGTTACTGAAACCACGCCTTCTTTCCTTGCATGCACATTTGGGCGGCATTATGCAATATTTCCACATAGTGATGTAGATATGTGGTGGCGTGTTAGAACTAGCCGTTTTAGGGGGGCGTGGCAGAGCTTAACTTTGATAAAGAATATCTCTTAAGTTTTGAGACTTTAGTCTATGCAACTTCAGGGATCTTATCTATGCAAAAAATCAGCTTGTAACACTCCAAAGAGAAAAAAAACTTGAAATCGCATCATATGACCCCTTTAAGAGACCCTAAAATAAAGTGTTACTTTAAGTTCTACTTCTGTAGTTATTTTGGTTAAAGTAACTCAAAAGTAATACAGGAGTCATGTAACGCATTACAATTCTGAGACAGTTATATTGTAAGGTAAGAAATTAATTTTAAATAACAGTAACAAGTAATCTATAATGTATTACATGTTGGAGTAACTTGCACATCACTAGCTCTTTTGTTAGTTTTGACTGCGTTATTGTCCTCATTTGTAAGTCGCTTTGTATAACAGCATCGCTAAATGCTAATGTGAAGGTTTTAGCTTCACTGAGACCATGAGGTTCAGTCTCGTGTTCACACAAGTATGTTTATGAGGTTCAGGCATAAGCCATGAGGGATCTGTTTCTCGCTGGGCATGGCGGAAGCAAGGTTACAGTTGAGAGGCTTCCATTTACCATAGTTCATGAGTTGGGTGGGGTGTATGTGCATTGATCACTGTTTTTAAGAGGAGTGTAAATAAAGCCTATCATATAAAGTGATTTTGATTAAACGAGGCGCGGGTCTGGGTCGTGTATGATTACTTTTTCAATTTTTTGGGATGAACCGGTGGTTTTGTGAAGCGTGAAAATATGGGTTTGGTCAGAATGGTCCTTGTTAAAGGAGGGATAGAAATCGCGGGGGGTCCGGGGGGTTTTCATTAAACATTTGGTCCTTCATTGTTGTGTTTTGAAAATGAACAAACGTCTTATAGTTTGTGGTATGGCCATGAAGGTGATGGTAAACACCTTTTTGGTGAACTCTCCCGTGGTTGAATGCATCAGAATGTTGTTATGCGGATCTAGTGTAGTTAAAGTGAGAAAAACTTTAGAAGAAGTTGGAATGGGGCGCATCACTTGTGGAGGTTGAAATCAGATTTTGGGAAGAGGGGGGGGTGTGGTCCAGGGGCCATGGACTTTCTGTCTCGAGATAATCCAGAGAGAGACCCCCAGACACACCCCGATCTGAGAAACGGGGTGCTTTCAGTCAAAATTTGTCCTTGTATTTAGACAGACCGCGATCCAAATAAAGACTGCATCCCAGGGGTCTGCCACCAGCCCTAGGTACACACTCCACCTACACACACACTCGCTCACATTGGAGTACTGCATTGGTTTTGCTATAGGCTGTAGGGTGCGTTTTGGTAATAATGGTTTGGATGGTAGCAACTGTGGTAATTTAACGGCACTTAAAATTAATAATTATTCTAAAGGGGATTGTCTAATAATTATAAAAGCATTTGACCATGTTTGTCGTTTAGAGGTGTAGAGGTGGGTGCACGAGGACGAGGTTGGGGGTCCACATCGCAATGGAGATCCTGGGTCTCAAACGAGAAAGTGTAATGTACAGGAAAAAAAAAAAAAAAGTTTTTTCATTAATGCATATTCATATTTGAACATATTTAGGGGGAATTATTTCATTGAGTTTATATTTTGGTTGTGTGTTTGTGTCTGTAGGTTTGTGGACGTTCTGAAGTTACTTCACATCGTAAGTCATCACTATTTTCACTGGATCCAGATTTGAATCAAGACAGGGTTTTGTTGTAGTGGCTTGGGGGGGGGGGGGGGGGTGTCGCGTGGGGTCGTGCCTAACAACAGGGCCCGCTTAGAAAAAGGCCCTAAGAGTATAAGAGTTTCGACTTGGGGTAAACCACGGCTTCTTGGGGCTTATTGTTTTAGTTAGCGTACTAAAGCACAGAATGTTGTCAACACGCTAAACCCTCTCCAAGCAGCAGTGTTATTATAGTATTTATTATAGTATTGAATTAACTTTTATTTGTATATTTTAAGTTTTCGTTTTAGTAACTTTGTTACGTGTAAGTTTTATAACATGTATGTTTTTCATTTCTGGTTAACTTTGACAACTTTGATGAGCAAATTTTGTATTTAACTATTATTTAGGCAAAACATTTCAAAATTTCAAAGTTTTTCATCTAATATTTATTTGTATTTCCGCTTTATTTAAATATCAAACTATTTTATTAGTATTTTTATTTTATTTTTTCTATTTCTTCTGACATTTTTGCTATGATTATAGGACAAGTTTTTTTTTAGATTTGGACAGGAAGCGAAGTGGGAAGAGAAGCGAGGTGGCGGGATCGGCAAAGTGTCTTGACTCTAGCCGGGATTCGACTCGGACGTCCATACGCGAACATCGCTGTAGGTTGACCCACTGCCCACATTCGTCCTGCCACATAGTTTTTATTTTAGTTAACAATAACAACAATGCCAAGACATTGCCTCTCTTTATTTATCTAATTTAAAGCACCATTTCTAAGAAAAATACAAATCTAGATACATTCCAGTCGACTTCACTAGCCAACTAGTTAGACAAGTAGTGATGCATCCTGACACATCCCTATTCAGAGAGACGTAAAGAATTAGAAAGTCAGAAATAAAGTGAAAATAGGCAGGAAAGAGACAACAGAGGAAAGACGAGAGGAAGAGCTTGTCCAGAGAGACTGTGGTCGAGGAATAAGAGATCAACGGACAGAGAGAGTTTCGGAAAGAAATTACACCCACCCTCCCTTTAACCCACTTGTTTGGCCATGACCCTGAACAGCTGTCCTAAAGACATGTGTGTTTGTGAGAGAAAATGTTATCTCTACTTCCTGTTAAAGCTGTAGATGGACTGGGCTGTCAATTTATGCTCTTCAGTTTGTTTGTTTTTACCCTGATTGTGTTTGGAAATGTTTAGTCGAGCGCTGTTAATTGTACCTTGAAAGATTTATTGCGAAAACTTCAAATGGACTCTTATTGGCACTGTTTGTGGTTTTATTTAAGTTTAAATGCTCATAAATGAAGTCATAGTTTGAATTCACGGATGTTTGTTGCTGTTACTCCTCTTGTCTAGCTGTCTCTGTTTTGTTGGCAGTAGCTAACATCTCCATTTCTGTGTCAGGATTTCCGAGATGCAGTTGCCAAAGCGACTCGTGCGAGCGGGAAGCCGCCGGTCGAGGAGAAAGTGTTGAATCAGATCTTATACTATCTGCCCCAACTCTACGAACTCAATAAAGACCTGCTGAAAGAGCTGGAGGAGAGAGTGGCCCATTGGTAACACACATAAACAATATGAAAGCTAAATGTGTTGCGAATTAATTTCATGTCATTTTTGTGTTTGAGTAGCATGTATGTTTTGTGGATAGCAGTAGAGAGAGTTCAAAAAAGGATGCAAAAGAATGAGGGTATTTAGAAGTTGGATGGTGTTTATTAATCTTTTTAAGAAGTCTAAATTATAATAAAAATTCCTACATTTCTCATTTCTCAATTTTGTTTCTGGCTACTGCAGGTCTGATCATCAGAGATTGGCTGATATCTTTGTTCAGAAAGGTCCGTATCTGAAGATGTACTCTACCTACATACGAGAGTTTGACCATAATGTGGCTCTGCTGGATGAACAATGTCGCAAAAATCCTCCTTTTGCTAACGTTGTGCGTCAGTTTGAGGTAGGAGTTTGTGCGGGCCGCCACAAATAAATCAATGTAAGGGAAACACTGGGACCTGTTTTAGTAGTTATTGTAAAAAAAATGATTCGAATAGCACCTACGGACATTAAAATGCTTTAAAAACTTATTGCATGTAGCTTATTTAGACTGTAAATGTGAAGTTCAGTAAATATACTTGTAGTCAAGTATAGGTCTTTTTTAATACTTAATACATTTGCAGCTGCATTTTATTGTTATTATTTTAATTATTTAATTGTTTTGCTATTGCTTTAAAACTTCTTATTTAAAGTTATTACCATCAATAATAATGATTATAGAAGAAAACAGAAAAGAAGCTTTCTCCAATCACATTGTATTTAGTAGATCAAAAAATATTTCTGATGTATCTGATATTTCTGATTAAAAAAAATTACTTTTGAAATGATCTAAAATTACAACATACAAGCTGTATAACATACTACATAACATACTGTGCATAATATACTATTACACTGATTAATCAATGCTGAGTGGTCTTTTGTTAAAGGGGATATGTGTACTTTTTAAAACCGGGAAACCTGTTTGAAAACAGTCATTACTGCGGTTCATACATATGTGTAAATTTAAAAATGCCCCCAATATCGCAACTCCCATATATCGCAAAAATGTTTTTATGCTCTCATGAGGTGGTTTTTCAGGCAATTTGAAAAAGTAAACCGTTTCACAAATCTGCAATGAAATTTTATATATTTTTTTGCATTTGCAGGTAAATAGTGTATGTGAAAGTCACATGATCATTTTTAATGTACTATAACCTCAAAAAAAAAACACCTCATACTTGCCGCTATCCAGGATAGGGGCTCTCTATTAACCTTTATTTACACTGCACACTACCGACGCAGCCATTCCAGTCACTGGTCTTTGGTTTTCACCATCCGCTGCGGTGGCTTCAGAACTCTGAACACATTAGTTCAAACTTGCAACGCTGCTTCGCTAAAGATACACGCCTTCATCTCCTCCTATTAAAAATAATGGCTAGTGCGGTGGCTGCGATTTTACGTAATCCTACCATCATGACTCACGAGAGGAAAAAAATTATGTTCTAGTCTCATAACATTGGTTGATGGAAACGCCGTCATTTCGCAATAGTTCATTTTATCGACATTTATAAAATAAGGTTTTGTGCAAATCTGTAATGGAAACCAACCGTGTGTTTTTTGCTATTTTTTTCCATTGGTAATGCTTCACATTAATATTTCCTTTTTTTATTCTTAGATGATCCACCCGTTCCTCGCTGTGCTAGTCTTGCTTTGAAGCATTACCTGCTGAAACCGGTGCAGCGGATACCTCAGTACCAGCTCCTGCTCACAGGTACACACCATCAGATGAGTACACACTGCAATCAACATTAGAACAAGAGCATATCAGGCCCATCACAGGAAGCCAAACACAGCAGATACATCATTTGTTTTAGCTAGTGGACTTTTTGAGTTTTGGCTAGAGGAGGGACCGTTTGGTCAAATTAAAGTGAATTTTAATTTTCAAAAGTTTTCTTGCATTGGACAAACTTATGATTAAACTTAAAGTACTTTAATGAATACAACCAATCTCTGTAACCAATTCTGAGTCTTCCAATTAATTTTCATGTCTCTTTCAGATTATTTGAAAAACCTTCCTGAGGATTCATCTGACTATAAAGACACACAAAGTAAGAGCACACCATTTCCCTAGAAATGATACACACTAGAGCAGGGACTCGTATTATGCAGCTAAGGTGCCACTTTTAGTAAATGACCAAGGCCCAGTAAATAAATAAAATGAAATGACCTGGTAAAATTCCCATACCCCCAATTACAGCTAGGTCCATTGCCTTAGCCATCTCATTTTATCCTCCTTCATCAAATCATAAATGCTGGTCAGGCATGTCCTAATTTTCATAGCTGCTTTCAAAATGTCTGTCTGTCGGTTTTTTTTTTTTTTTTTTTTTTTTTTTAATTCACCCTTTCTATTTTCTAAATGCATGTTATTGATCTTATTGACATTGGCATTCATCGGTTTCACTCAGACGTCTGTCACAATAAGGAAAAAAAGATTGGACACTACTTTCATTTCACCATCATTTGTAATATTTTATAAAAAATCTAATTTACAATAATTGATCTGTCATTAAGAAATCTGTGAAGCTTTTGACTTAATTTTTTTTTTTGTACGAAAAAAAGTTCAAATGTTTATTGAACTTCTGTTTGTTTGGTTTACCCAGCTGCTCTCAGCGTGGTGAAAGAAGTGGCGAACCACGCAAACGACATCATGAAGCAAGGGGTAACACAACAAACACAACCAAACCACCATTAAAGGGTTAGTTCAACTCCCAAATTAAACCCCTGTCATTAATCTCCCCTCAAGTCGTTTCAAACTCGTAAGACCTTCGTTCATCTTTGGAACACTAATTAAGATATTTTTGATGAAATCTAAATCTTTCTGACCCTGCATAGACGGCAACACACTGCAATGTTCCCAAGTCCATAAACGTAGCAAGGAGATCTGTAAAATAATCCATGTGACAACAGCTGTTCAACCGTAATTTTACGAAGCTACAAAAACACCTTATCATCTGACTAAACAGCGTATCTGTTCTGTGTCCGGCTGCGTCCACGTACTCTGTTTCCGTTCATATCAAATCCAACAACGTAGGAAACCGATCCGACTGACTCAGCTGACACAGAAAGCATATGTTGTTACGTTCAGCGGATATTCTCAAAAAAAAATGGCACCAGGGTGATGCGGAGGAGACTAATTGTTGAATAAAGTTTTTTTTTTTTTCTTTTGCTCACAAAAAGTATTCTGGTAGCTTTGTAAAATTATGGTTTAACCACTGATGTCACATTGATTATTTTACAGATCTCCTTGCTACTTTTCTGGACTTGTGAACATTTCAGTTGTGTTGCTGTCTATGCAGGGTCAGAAAGCTCTCAGATTTAATCAAATATATCTTAATTTGTGTTCTGAATATGAATGAAGGTCTTACGGTTTTGAAACGACATGAGGGTAGTAATTCTTACAGAATTTCATTTTTGGGTGAACTTTCCATTTAAGAACTCATAAATGTGATGACTTTGACTTAAACACGCATCTCATTTTTTCTAGGATAACTTTCAGAAGCTGATGCAGGTTCAATACAGTCTGAACGGTCACTATGAAATCGTCCAGCCTGGCAGGGTAAGAAACTTAATTACCACTGATTTATCGTGTCTGAGCAGTGCCTGAGGTCTCTGCGTTGCTAATCTAACATGCACTTGTTGCATACACAGGTTTTCTTAAAGGAGGGCACTCTGATGAAACTCTCCAGGAAAGTTATGCAGCCCAGAATGTTCTTCCTGGTAAGAAACTGTGGTCAAATATTTTGAGATTTTAAATGATGAGCAAATGTTTATTATAAAATTGACAGTGTTATTTTAATATCATTTATACTGTTATATGGTTTGTTGTTTTTTTGCTTTTATTTATATTTTTTTTGTGTTTTTGTCATTTTTATTAATACTTTAAAAAAATATATTGATATTTAGGTTTCATGTATTTTTATTTCAATTTAGTTTTATTTATTTCAAGTAGTGAACAACTTAAACTTATTTCAGTTAATTGCCAAAGCAACATTTCTAATTTTCATCATTCATTTAGATTAAGCTTTTCATCTTTGTTCCTATCTTATTATCTCTGTTGATTTATTTTTAGATACTATTAAAGGGGTCATATGAATGCGATTTCATTTTTTCCTTTCTCTTTAGAGTGTTACAAGCTGATTGTGCATAGATAGATCCCTGAAGTTGCAAAGACTAAGTCTCAAAACCAAAGAGATATACTTTATAAAAGTTTAAACTTTCTGCACGCACCCCCTAACACGACTCGTTCTAACACGCCCCCACATATCTACCTTACTATGTGGAAATATTTGCATAATGCTGCTCAAATGTGCACGCAAAGAAAGAAGGCGTGTTTTTCAGTAACCCAGTTAGTGTTGAAGCAGCCATATCAGAGAGACGCTGTGTGTTTCAGTGCAAAACCAAAAGCACTTTATTTGGCCTTCCAAAAATAGATGCATTTAGGAATCTTTAAGATCCCTTACAACAGAACAGCAATGCATTTATGGACGACCGTTTCGTGAACCTAAAAGAGGAGGTAATTCTGACTTTGCTATAACAATCTGGCGCTTCTGAATCAGCTACTGTTTTGTTATTAGTTTAAGGATTTGCTATTGACTGTTCAAATGCGGAGTTTTGCGCAATCGTGTGTGTGTGTGTGTGTGTGTAATATAATGAACGCGTCACATCACAGTAGAGTCGCTGCTAACCGCGGCTTGTGTACTGCATCATTCCTGTGTCTGTTCCCCTTTCGGGCTTGAACTGATGGTAAAACTATGACATTATTTACTGTCTTTACATTTATTTTGAAAGATGAAGCTCAATATTATGGTAAGGGGCGTTACATTTCCGACATGTGCTTGCAGTGTTCGGGGGGCCAATCATAATGCACTGGGTCAGCTGGCCAATCATAGCAGACTGCGCTTGTCGGAAGGAGGACTTTTGTAGAAAACGAAGCGTTTGAGAGAGGCGGTGCATAGAGGACCTACAATAATGTACAGTCATTTGAAAAATAATGGTGTGTTTTTTTGAAGCATTAAAGCATGCAAGCATATTCCTGTTACATTCATACACCAAATACACAATATAATGATCTTTAACAAAGCATCATATGACCCCTTTAAATAATTGCACAGTCTATGGAGTGGACCTGATTTACATTTCACTACATTGTTTTATGCTGTCTATATAACTGTGTACGTGACATAACAATTTTGCATCGTAATATTTAGATTTTTCAGCTTTTTTTCAGTTAACACAAATGTTTTTAATATTTTAATTTTAGTCAATGATAATAACCTAGAAAATTGATATTTCCAACTGACTGAATCATATTTGAGGCACAGAACTGTGACCACAAACAAATATTACTATGTGCATTAATGTGGTCATTTACAAAACGGGAAATTGCTGCATATGATTGGAAACTGAATGGTGTAACACTTTTTTTGGACATCCAGTAAATTGTCTTTCTCTTAACAGTTTAATGATATACTGCTGTACACAACACCCGTTCAGTCTGGCCAGTATAAAAGTCAACAGCATGCTCTCTGCTGGCTGCATGACCTAATAAACACGATTAAAAATCCAAAATGTTTATGGGTAATGAATAAAAATGTGATGTTCACATCCTTGTTAAATTTTGGGACATAAATGGTCATCATTCAAGTTTTCCACAATGTTCAATCACCTTTTTGCCTTTTGCAAGGTTATATAAGGGTGTAGTTTAATTTATAATCAGTCATTTAATGGAAAAAAACAAGACATTATAATAAATATAATCTAATCTAATAATATTAATATAATATATAAAACCCTTAATATACTCTATAATTGAAAATATCATAAGTGAACTGCAAAAATAATGACTATTTTCAAACAAGTTTCCTGAACACTCCACCTTTCTAGCATTGGTGAAATACAAATTTATTTTGTGTGTGTGTGTGTGAGAGACCTGGTGTGACATCATTTTTTATTATGCACAAATATTCCATATAATCACTCCATTATTATTAACTCACTTTTTAATTATTTTTAATTAAATGCTGTTTAAATTAAAATGAAATTGTTAAGTTTAAATTAAATGGTACAAAAGCTGTCACTAGGCAGTAAAACCATTTACCCCTAAATGGTACATATTAGTAAATTTTTTGTTGGGTACTGGCCAAGTGACAGCTGTTGTAGAGTGAGGCATATCACATCGCAGACCACTCTGATCACCTTCCCAAACATCATCTACCCAACAGCTTTTCAAACCATTAAACCTTAAATGCACTTCGGTAAAAGCAACATCATTTAAACTCAGTAAAACGAATGGTGTTATGAACACAAAGTATAATCATGTCTGATTTCAGCTGTGGATCCATGTGAAGGTT
>JADLZN010000011.1:0-20329 GCA_018155175.1 Sinocyclocheilus anophthalmus
GTATTGAATGCTTTATACAAATTAAAGAGATACAGAGAAAACACAGCATTTACCAGACGTCCCAAGTTGTAATAACAGTCTGGGTATTTTTTCCTGAATCGAATTGCATTCCAATAGCTCTGTTCAGCCTCGTCAAACTTTTTCAGACTGTTCTGCACAATACCCAAATTCATCCAAGCTGCAGCAAAATCAGGCCTAATCGAAAAAACACATCAAAATTGAATAAAGGTTACACAACTACACACAATAAATTTGAACTTAAAATCTTCACTCACTGGATATGAACCGCAGCTGACAGGAGCTCTTCAGCTTCCTTTAACTCGTTTCTTTCCTTTAATATGTTGCCAAGATTGTTCATGGCATGAACATACTTGGGGTGTAATCTGTAACACATGTAGACAAAAAGTGAACCCTAACTTATATTTCACATAATAGACAATAGATCACACTGCTTAAATTGCTGAAAGACTGAAGAACTGCCAAACTGAATATGACGGAATCATGATTTTTTTTTTTACCTCACTGCCTCCCTGTAGTACTTGACTGCAGCACTCTGGTTGCCTCTGTCAGCAAGGTTTTTGCCAACGTTATAATGCACCTGTGCAAGGAAGAAGAAAGTTAGAGAGCTCATCAAGCTAATGAAGTCACTAGTGTACAAAACTGGACTGAATACAATTGAGAACAAATATTTTATTTGCTTTTCTGTTATTTTTTATTTAGTCATTTAGCTGATGCTTCAAATCCAAACTGACTCAAAGTACACTTATTACATGTTCAGTTCCTGACTGCCCGGACGGAAACTGAGTTAAGGAAGTCTTGCGGACACGGACCACTTTTTGCTCGTTGATGGGTAAGCTGAACGTTAACTGCAACAATGCGATACCAGCAATGGGACGGAAGCACAACAATGCAGCAGGACGGGGGGAGGAGCGCGGTCTCACCTTGGCGTTGAGCGGGCAGACAGACAGGGCGCTGGCGAAGAGACTCTGTTCAGACCTCCACTGTTGACTGCGCTGTGCAGAGCGAGCCACGTTCACACACAGCAGCGTCAACGTGGTCGCTCTCAGCAGCCTCTGCGGTCATCCCACAGACACAAGACATGAACACAAACTCAACGGAACATTAGTTACAGTGAATTATGGTCTGATGGTGAATATTAGGAGGTGATAAGTGGGAAATTGAGAAGAACAGAAGAAATTGAGTAGAACAGGCCACATACCTTGTGTTTCTTCCAGTGGCAGCTACAGTAGCCCACAGCGTAGGCCAGTATGAGGCAGTAGCCCGCTGAGGAGAGGTACAGCACCCGCTCGGCTATCACAAAACCCACCCTGAAGAACAGATTACTGGCTGGCAAGAATGGAATCACCAGCAGTACAAGGCCAAATGTCAGAGTCCTAAAAACACAGAGAGAATAATATAACATACACATTTTTTAAGAAAGGTATACTTTTATTCAGAAAGAACCCATTAAATTGTTCAAAAGTGACAGTAAAGCCTTCAACATTTTTAAAGTTTTTCAAATAACTGCTGTTCTTTTTGAAGTTTCTATTCATGAATGAATAAAATTCACAAAAATTTTAAACAGCACAACTGTTTTCAACAGTCATAATAATAATAATAATGAAAAGTTTCTTGAGCACCAAAAAGCATATTCGCGTGCTTTCGGAAGGCTCTGTGACACTGAGAGATCTTCTTAGTGTAGTACTTGCTGCCCTAATTTCACAGTGTGTACACATTCGCCGCAAACATACTAATATAGATTAACATTACACGGTAGAAAAAGTGAGTATACAATAATAGAGGTAAGCTAGCACTCCGCCCAAAAAAACTAGTGTAATAAACTAGTTGTCATTACTGCTCCACATAAGGAGAATCTGAAGAGTCTTTTTGTATTTTGTGTTTCAGGGGGAAAAAACAGCTTACAGGATGGAATAATATAAGGGTAAGTAAACATGACTAGATGATTTAATGATGATTAGTCCATTAAAATAAATCTTACGGTAGAATTACATTATGACATTTTTCCATATTGCTAGACAAAGCATGTTTTGTTTTGCTGGTCTTACCTTCTTTTATTGCTGTCCTGTGAGCACAGAGCTTGGCATACCAAGCCCATTAGATAGCACCACAGCAAAAGAGGCCAGACAATCCTCCAGTCAGTTGCTGATTTAATCAGAGGCACACAGCCCATTGACCAATCAAAACACAGCCACCAGGGACACAGCAGCAACCAGGCATTCAATGAGTAGTAGTAATTATAGTTCACAATCTGAGAAAAGATAGAGCAGAGAAACAAATTATTCTTTAAAGAGTATGTGAAAAATATGGCACAGACTGTCTGGGGTAAAAACTGTATACTTTAAATATAATTTATTTCAGTTTTGACTAGGGACGTCAGAATGCCATCATTTTATTTATCAGTACCAGTGAAATTTCAGCTTCGAAGGGGCCATTGAAAAACCCAAACTGAAAGGACTACTTACCCTCAAGATGACATTTTCAGCAAAGGATGCTGGGTTATCCACCTCAGTGAAAGATGGAGGCCCAGTTCCCATGATTCTCCACCTTGCGTACAAAAGAAAGGAACCACCAAGAAAGAGAAGAGCTAACCTCATAAGCAAACCGCTCCTCACCAACCCTCCAATCTGGGTGTAAAAGAAAGTATAAATCAATCCAAAGATTGTTTGGGTCCAAAGAGTGACACCCTGTGAATAAGTCACTTACATCAGCTGATTTTCTCCTGGACAGCAGCTGGTGAGCGAGCTCATAGATATTCAGATTACAGACCATGAGAATATCATAAGCAGCATTCACTCCCTTAACACACGGAAGAAAAGATCAAGATATTTTATGCATGACCATGCATGATCCGAAGCTCTGTATTGTAAAAATAGATGAGAGATAATCTAACATATATGCTTATTGCATATTACCTTATTTGACCTGCAACTCTCTTAAATGTATGCATATTTTCACTCACCAAAACCGTAATGCCTTGCTCCTTGCACAGCATTGCTACAGCACAAAGAAGAATGCTGCCAAATATCCACAATACCGAGAACTTTTTATCACCACCTACAGAGAAAAATTCAAGAGTCTCTACATTAAACTGTATGCTTGATGCAAAGTAAGATATTCAATGAGATCCTAACATGCAGTGTCTGTAAAGGATTAATTCATTACAAACTTGTAATGAGTCCTCAAGCAGGATAAGAAGATTTTAAGCTTCAATTACCAAACAAACTTAAATTCCGATCTGTTTCACACACAAAGCTTTGGTAAGACTTCAGAACACTTGCAATACAGTGGCAAAGTTTGATGGACCACTTATATGATGCTTTTTTTTATGCTTATGTTTACTTTTTGGAATCTTGAAAACCTCAGTTCCCAAGCAGAGACCAAAAGAGCAACCAGCGCAATTTTCAACATTTCTCCTTTTTAAAATCAAATGATTGTGGTTTTATTAAAGCTGTAAATGATTGCAAATGTAAAGTTTTGAAAAATTTGTTTGAAATTTTATGCAACTAAATTTCACACAGTGCCAATAATAACTGTATCAGAGTCTAGTGCATTAGTTTATCAACTGACCTTGAAACGCTTTGCAGTAAACCAGAAAAGAGAGCTGAAAAAAGAGGGCACACAGCAAATCTGCTCTGCCAACAATGCCAGCCACCTACAAGACAGAGAGCCAACAGAGGAGATTATTCACAAGATCAACTCCAACTAAATACTTTTAGAAAGCTAAAGGTCTCATCAAGCAGCATCCATCTTCAAGCAGGTCACGACCGTGAAATCCACCCCAAGGGCAATCGTTTTTAACAGCAGCTACACATTTTACACCTAAACAAATTAAATCCTGCTTGGACATTAAATGCAAAAAATGGGCAGCATAAAAACATCCTTTGCCGCCCTTTCGACTGTGAAATTGCCTGTATTTCTGGCAGTGCCAAATTAATGGTGAAGGCAGCAGGCAGCACTCATTACAGAACTCCAGTCGGCCCTGGCTGGAGTCCTGGGGCCACCTTCTTTGATTCATCCCGTAGGCCCAAGTCAGTGGTCTCTCTGAACCTCACCCCCTCCAGGTCCAGAGCCGGTCTTTCTGAACCTGATTAAAGAGCAGATACCGGAGCATTGGCAGACTCTACCATGCTCGGACGCATCCGTGGCAGGGCAGAGTGAGCGAGCGTTCGGTAGCTGTTAATAGCCATGGCTGACTGTAGAGCCCACCTATGCGGTGCACACCAGCTGCGTGAAGCTTTCTTCTTCACGGGCCTTGTAATGTATATTTCATGCAACATCAATGAACATTGTGATATGGAGCATTGTAGTCGGAGATTGTTTACCGGGCAGAGACGGCCTACTGAATCACGTCTTCCCCCTCTACTTACACTTTCCGTGTGAACTGGATGTGCAGCAAAGAAGAGTGCAGCCAGGAAGGAAGCTTTTGGAGAAAGACTGAGTTTCGCCTCTCTTCCGTTGTGAACCAGGCCGCCAATTAATATTGCAAACACATCGATCATTAACACAGAAATAACACAGTGGAGGGCAACGTTGAGCACGTGGAAGCCAATCGGATGCAGTCCACCAGCCAAGAGGTAGTTGATCCTGCGAAAATAAGTAACAGCCATAAATCGCAATGATTAAAACCAACTTTTGACTTGTGCAATGATCATAAATGTTTTGTATATTTCTGAAACATAAAACAGCAGAGATACGATGGCATACAGACATCGTGGCATAGAGCAAATTTATGGTAGAGGTGGTATAACGGGCCATTACTGATGCAAAACAATGTCATTCTCATTAGCAGCATGCAGGACATGAATTATGCCTCCTGTATAGATTCCTCACAGTTGCAGTCAAATGCCAAAGACAATTCTAAAACGAGTTTGAAAAAAGGCAATATATGCATCCAATTTTAATGTCAATTATTGTGGCATTCGCTGAGGAAGCACTCGGGGGACCTCTTTTGATTTCCCACTGAGAATAAAATTACAAGTCCACATATCTAATACATGTAAAGAGGTTTGACAATATTCACTATAAGCACGTTGGACTATTACCTTGTGTTAATCATCAGTCACACAGCAGTAATTGAAAGATTCTTTTGTGGTGAACATACCTGAAGGTCAGGACGGTCAGGGGCCGGTAGGATTTGTGACTGGAGTTGCTACTTAAGTTACTTCCCCAAAAGTCATTTTTCCAGATGTTACTCAATGGAGTGTCAGGATTCAAATCCTACGAAATGAGAGAGAGAGAGAGAGAGAGAGAGACAGAGAGTAATTCAGTTAAGACAATGTATACATACCCCAAAAAAACTAGAAAAATATCATGTACGATTAGTAGTGACAGATTTGGTATGTTGAAATCACAACTGCCATACACATATGCATGTTAAAATGGACCGTTTACCCGAAAGGAAATCAATCATTATTACTCAAAAGAATGTCAAGCGCTTTTTCGTACGACTATAGACCGTCAATGGTGACCATGGTCCACGGTTGCCTGGGCCCATCCATTGTCACTGTGTAAGAACAACTTATGTCTGGTTTGTCGTAGAATCATGTTCTTTGATATGGAAGCGTTCAGAACTTTAGAATTTTCTGGTAAACTATTTCGTTCATAAATAACCATCTAAATAACTAACAATAACCAATATGAGGCGCGATACCTTTTATTTGATGATGGCTGGTGGGGGGTGGGGGGGGGGTGGGGGGGAGGTGGGGGTGGGGGGGGCCCAGTGGGGCGGTTGTGGGGGGCTTCTGAATCATCAAAGACAAAGTCCCCATCATAGCTGTTTATGAAACAGATCAGGGCAACAAAGGCAGTGACCAGCCGGGAGTACAAGGGTCCCAGTTTTGGCAGGGGGATGTGATGATCCCAGTAAGGCTCAGAAAGCACCATATTTCATGTGGTTTCTGTTCATTCTGACCCACCACTGTGTTGCAGAACAAAGAAAGCAGGTGGAAGGTTAAAATAGCAAACTAACACTCCAAAAATAAGACTTCAAGAAGCAAACATCTTGCGAGAAAGGCGCATGGACTGCAACGTACCAACTGTATGCACTACAGAGATCTGTTAGAAAAGGCGGTGTGACATCTCAGCACAGTTGCATGCTTTGCTGCATGGCTGTACACACAGATGCATGCATTGCATAGCAACCGGCTGTTAAAGCGAGCAAAGGATACGAAACCATTCACGCTTTCTACGTTGTCTACTCATATATTTTGCTCGCGCGAGAATGACGATCGTCAAAACATGATTCACAAATAATAATAATAATAGTATAAACGTGCACTGACGTCAATAACTGTATACCCGTCGACGAGAAAGATTTACAATCTGTTGAAGACGAGCAATACTAGCTTTAAATCACCGGTGTCAAATAAATACGTTGCAGATATCGTTAAACCACACGAATGTGAAAATAAAGGCTCAATACGTGGCTAAACGATGGCTGATGTGGCGCCTGTAGTGGGGATGTGCCTGCGCTCGCCTGTACTTCCTGTTAGCGCGCGGAGAAGAATAGACCGACCGTGTGACGTCACGTGACCCGAGACAGCCGACTGGATATAATGTGAGGACTCGCACAAACAAATGAAAATACTGCACAGTTGATGGCTACATGACAGGAAATGTCAAGCAGTGAATCAGAGCGATATTGTATGCTTCATCTAAAACGATATTGTATGCTTCATCTAAAAAAAAAAAAGCTGAGTTACTGTACAATGAATAATTGTTAACAATATACATAATGTAAATGCTTATTATATGTTAACTCTATAAACATATGAGCCCAAGTCAACAGTCAAGAGTGATATGGTGGATCAGCATGTGATCCAACAATCCAAACTGAAGCATACGAGTTGAGAAATTAAAGTCCCCCTGTAGTGAAAATCAACTTTATGTTGTTTATTCGTCTATGGGGTGTTTTTAATATGCTTTTAGACAAAACATGTGCCAATCCATTTATTAACACCATTGCTGAGTATTTTCTCCTTAAAAAAGACTTACCCAGAATATGTGTTTTGAAACAGTCCCCTTGGGTTTGCGACGTCACAAACCAATAACCAATCACGTCAAGGATCGATTCCTATCACTAGCATGCAAGATATACCAATACCAGCCCAAAACCGAAAATAAATTAGAGCAAAAAACCCATGAGGCCGTGGTTTATTGTGAATTTAGAACCGCTAACTTGCATTTTAACCCGTGGCAACAGTGTAAAAGTAGCCCGGACTTCACACGCGTATGCTCGCGGGTGCAAATTAAGAATCACAAACGGCTGCATTCAAGTCTTCAAGGCATTTTAAGACACAACATCCTCAAGTAAGTAACTTTATCGAATGTTACAGTATTCACTGTAGTTGCCCGCTAGTAAAAACATAGTTTTATCAGTCATTATCCATGTATGGCTACATGTCATGGATCGAGGCGCTGGCTGTGTACTGGTGGAGGCGGACTCATTTTCCCCCCTGCATTCATAAGCCAGAGTACATGAGGCGCAATGTGTGTAGCAGTTACATTCAAATTATTTTAAGGCATGAGAAAATTATTTTCACAAGAAAAAACATTTAAATGTCATTTTGATGATCAAAGATACGTTTTAAGGGATAAAATATTTGACTACAGGGGACTTTAAATGTCAGAGTGAAGTCCCCTGTAACTTCTCTGGTCCATCAAGACTCAACATTGCAAATGGTGATTGGAAAAGTCTCAACAGTTTTTAAGCAGCCAGCAATAGTATAAACAAACTACACACTGCAAAAAGGGATGTGTTAAAAATGACACATGTTGTGCAGAATTTTAACACATGTGGTGAGTGTGCTCAGGGACAACACATGTTGTGTCAAATTTAACACAATTTGTGTGTTAAGATGGATCACACATCTACTGTGTAATGTAATTTAACACACAACGTGTCATTTAAACACATTTGTGTGTAACTGAATTATCAGAAACTGTTAATTAATGTGTTAATATGACAAAAATAATAAGCATTGGCATCAATTTGTAATTCTACAAAATTGAAATAAAACAGACAGATGTAAAAATGTTAGCAATTTAATTTGTCAAAAATGTTCAGGGTAGAGAACAATGCATGCACAGAGGCACAACAAAATGTTCTAAATCTCAATTTCATCAATTTAATTTAGATGATTAGATGACACAAATGCACTACAACTATTAGCTACAATACAGTATACATTAAAAAGTGTTACCAACATCAACTACACCTTGGATGATTGAAAATCATACACAGTCAAGATTAGCAGATAACATTTCTCATAACATGTAACATAAAATGTCAGATACAAGAAAAATGTCCAAATCAGACAAATAAACATTTTAAATTGGTCAATGACAGTTAATTTTATAAATCTATAGTATGTTTGTCATTTTTCTTCATAATACAAAAGCATTTGTAATGCACTAGCTATTAACCAGTATTCATTAAAAAGTGTTGCCAACATCAATTACACTTATGGTTAACAGAAACAAGACCAGAGGATAACATTTCTCATAAAATAAGATCAACTTAATCTCATAAGAAAGTCAGATACATATAAATATAAACATTTTAGTTCAGACAAACATTCAGGCACATATTTTTAAATTGTTCTCAATGACAATCAATGTTTTAAATATTGTAAAATTGTAAGTGTGCTAATTGTGAAGTAATACATCTTGTTACATCCACTAGTTGTATTTGATGAAGAATACATTTGGGTCACAAAAGAGGCAACACAGTAAGTAGGAATGTCAGTTTTAAAAGGAAGAGAATGTGGTGTTTCAATATTAGATGTCCCAGTCTTAGAAAGTGAAGACAGAACTAATCTGTGGTGGACAGAAGTTTCACACCTAGAATATCTTGTCCACAGCACGTCAGGCCCCATCCACCGAAATGGTCCTTTTTCCATTCGGTCGCACATGTGCGGTTGGTGTCATGTTGTACTTTCTTGTGCACCAACTACTCTCATGGTCAGACTTGGCTGTTGGTGCCTGACTTTGATTCGGTCTCAAACTGTCTTGCATGTGGTATTAACACAAAGTATCGTCAACTCCTTTATGAGCATCAATGGTAATCCTCTGCAAACTTTCAACACTTCGACGGTCAGCAAACTTTGGCTGTGCGTCTTGTGTCATCAGCCTGGAACTAAAGTTCAATTCAATTCTGTTACTTCCTATGAACAGGCTCAAAGAACAAATTGTTCAGAATTGAACAATCAAATTTGAAGCAAAAGCAATAATTAAGCATATATCATTAAGGAGTGGCAACAAAAATGGGAAATGTGAAACACAGGGCGTCATCTTTATAAAATACAGCGAGAGGTAGGAGTAGTGAGGATATCAACATTTTATTCAAGTTTAAGGGTTGGTCACATGTTGAATACAACTTTAAAATGAATAAATAAACATCCAACAGGATTATGTGAGCAGTGTTGCACACTTGAAATACGAGACTATAGACAAGCGTAATGAAATGAAGATCAGGTTCATCTTTAATAAACAAAACAAGTTTATTTTATGAAATGAGTAAACGTTGGTCCACACTCCAACACTGAAGGTGACGATAATGCACCTTAACGCTGGTGCTACCCACCATAAAACAGAAGAAGAAGAATCAAACATCACTGTTCAAGAATCAGCTACGGGAAATAGGTATAGTAGAGTTTAATGTTAAAAATATAGTAACATATGGAAATAGTGACCAAGGACGGAGATATTTGTTTAATTTTCTAAGGAGGACTGGACTGGAAGGACGAATTTAATTAAGATATAGTAAGTTAAAGTGAGACAGCAGATGGCAGTAATGCAACACTGGATACTAACTGCCGTAAAACTCCAACGAAGAAGAAGAACACATCCCTATTGTGATGTAACATTTGTGTTATCGGGTACTGTTGGGGCTGTTTGAATTGTTACAACATACTGGAAAAGTGTGATGTTGTTCTTTATTGCTATTCCATATTCTCATATGATATTATATACCAAAGGCAACTGTGGCCTGGCCCCATGTTAGCAAATTAGTCAGGTACATGTGAACCAGCCATCTTGCCAGCTGAGATTAGTTAAGTTAATTAGTTAATTAGTTAAGCCAGGAACACACTACACAACTGTAAGGCTGGTTATGAATGTAATTTGATACTTAAAACTGATCACACCCAAATGTGTCGGAGCCATTTGCGTTCAGTTGGTGTTTACAGTCAGCATTTAAAATCATAAGTTTTTTCAATTCAGTCTTAGAATGATTCAGTTTGTCTTTAAGTGTGTCCCTGGCTTTAGGTTGCGTATCAGTATTTATGATTTGTTATACTTCCCATATCAGATCATTAATAGGCTACATTACTAACTCTGGATCATATTTCAATAACTATACAAGCGTGTTTTGTGGAAGCATGGATGCATGATTTGTTTCATATTTTGTTTAACTAATAGTTATTTTCACCTGTTAGGTTGTTAGTAACTGATTGCAATGACATATTGTTCTCTGTGTTTCAGGATGTGTTAAGTCTTTCCAAGGGGACAAAGAAATCGAAGTTAAGAATTGAAAAGGAGTCATCAAAACAACACCGGAAGCAGAATGTATCTGTTAAATTGAAATGTCTGTCATATGCCAACACCAAACTGAAAATAAATCACATTGAACAAGGAAACCAAATTGTAGAAATACTTTTAAGGAAATAAAAGATGAAATTCTACATGTTTTGGATATTACTGTCCAATATTAGAGAATATTTAGATCACAGTTAAAAGAATGAGTTTAAAACAATGATATGACAGTATTTCAATATGATATGTGTGTGACACAGTAGAGCTCACAGTGGGGGGGGGGTGGGCAGTAACCTTCACAGTTGTGACTCGATGTAGGGATCAGCACAGTGCGGTGTGGGCTGAGTTACGCGGGGGTCGCTCGGGTGGTTGTGACGCACCAGTGTATGAGCACAGTGAGTGTGCAGTGACCCCACATTGTGACCACAGTATGAGCACACTGTGACCTCACATTGTGACCACAGTATGAGCACACAGTGAGTGCGCTGTGACCTCACACTGACCACAGTATGAGCACATAGTGAGTGTGCAGTGACCTCACATTGGGACCACAGTATGAGGGCATAGTGAGTGTGCAGTGACCTCACATTGGGACTACAGTATGAGTGCACAGTGTGTGTGCAGTGACCTCACATTGTGATCACAGTATGAGCGCACAGTGAGTGTGAAGTGACCTCACACTGACCATAGTATGAGCACTCGTCGTCTGTGATTATCGCTGGTGGTACAACGTTTGTGGCTCATCGTGTGAGCACACACATGGGTGACCGGGTGTCTCGACCATGTGGCGCATCATTGTGAGATTAAATTGTTGACTGGGTAGCCATGGGAACTTTTCATACCACCGGACATTAAAATTTCTTTCTTTGCCTGCTATAGTGGTGACTGGAAATGAACTAAGTTTGGGCTGGGTTGCTGGGTCATCAATAGTGGACAAGTCGGATGGGGCTATTAGTGTTATGTCCTCAGTGCTGGCCCTAGTCTGAAAAAATTAATGCACATAACGTTGCTATAGTAAATTATGATTCATTCTTATTTACTGTTGCTGCGTTTGTATGTATTAATTAAATACATTGTATGTACATGTACACTAGTGTGCAGGGGAGGCAGACGATGGAGAATGGAGTGCTGCTGGTGATGGAGTAATAGGTGAATGAACACTAGCAGAGCTGTTCAGATCATTATTACTCGAGATTGATGGCTCCTGAACTTCGGAATTATCTTCCTCCTGCGGCTGCACATTAAGTATTTTTGAAACAAACTTTAGTAAACTGCTCTGTTTCGTTTTATTTTAGTTTAATGTACAACTAAACTTCGGTGACCCACTGAGTGTGAAATGTGCTGGTGTGAAGTGGGGAGGCGGAGGAGCGGCATGAGCATAGAGAGGTTTCATTCATACCCGAAGCCGGAGGGCGCTCTCACGCAGAATGTACAAAAATTGACTCATAGAGTAACCGTATACGTGCCAGAAAAAAACTAAAATGGCAAAGGCATGTAATAAAAGCTCTGGTGATCGCTGTAGTCAAAGCATCTCTACTGCAATGACTGGGTGGGCCTGACTGACAGGTGGGTGAGCTACGTGGACGGTTGATCAGGTTTGATAGATGAGGGAGACATAACATAATGGCTGGATTCAGGTTGGATACCCACGGGTTAAGTTGTGGATAGTCAGGCGCTGACAGTCGCTTGAACTGTAACTTCAATCTGAAGGAGCAGGGTGGTTGCAAAAATAGTGTTTTAAGGACAACAGGGCACGACAGACACTATATAGTGATATAGGTATTAGATAGGAGCTGGGTAAGTTGTAGTATAATTAATGCTTTCAACCGGACTACGCGTACTACGGTGGTGCGAAGTTAACATGTGCATGTTGCCGAAAACCCAACCTGAATTAAAAAGACATCATAAGGTGGGACATGAACTATAATTTCACAAAACACAGATTTAAACCATGCCAGCATGAGCGTGTGAGTGGTTCTATGCAGAGCTTTGTGGGTTCATAGTTGGCAAAAGATATGTGCAATGTAGGGGGTCACGATGATATGTGTAACAGGTGCCGCAGGAGAGGGGGATGTGGTTTGCTGGGCGTATTCGGAGTCGGCGTACGGGGGCAGGGATTGGGTAGGTGGGGGAGGGAATGTCAGTGCTCTCTCCCACCTTCATCCCACCGACGAGTGCCCTTAGCAGGCACTGACCCCAACGCTCCCCCGTGCGCCGAAGCAAAAAAATGGCTGCCCTGCCGGGGGGGGTGTGTGTTGTGTGTGTGTGTGTGTGTGTGTGTGTGGTGTGTGTGTGTGGTGTGGTGTGTGTGGTGTGTGTGTGTGTGTGTGTTGTGTTTGGTGGTGACAGCGTGTACTTTGGATGATCAATGGAGAGCACTTATTCCTAGTATGGGTCACCATACTTGGCCACATGTCACGTCACATAAGTAGGCTACTTAACGTCAATTTAGGCTACACAACACTGGCAAGTCACTAATTAAAAGCCTGTTTATTCGCTGCAATCAAACAGTTCCAAAAAAGCCCCTTTGCACCTGAACCTACAGCATCAAAGTGGTTTGAAACAGTAGTGTGGAGCGACAGATTTTCCCTTAAAAAATACAATAACAATAGGTTATATATTTTTTTGAGTTCTGAAACTAACTGTTGTACAGCATTATCAATGGTAGGCTATAGGCCTACCTGTTTATTTTTAGATTTTTCTCAAATGTGTTAATGTTGTGGGCTATTAATCTCTATATAATAAAATAACAGCTTCCTTCAAGACTTATTCCTAACAAAAGTGCATTTAACAAACAATCCAAGTTTAACAGAAGCCTTTATTTGTAGTGAGACACTGACACCATGTGGCTGATCTCTAAATTGATCTGATTATCATAGACAAACATATGACAAAATGTGTGATATTTGCACACACACTGTACAACGCGACGTCAAATTTCCTTTGAAAACTTGCATTTTCTGATGACTGCAGTTTAGTCAAATAAACGTATGAATGCTTTGTTATTGGAGACTGATGTAATTCAGGACAGTGATAACAGGTAAACCCGGCCTCCATGCGGCGCTCTACGTACAGACGTAAACACGTGCTGTTCCTGTTCACTATTTCTATTCACTTCTCCATCCCTCTCCTCCCGCATCATTTAGCAGCAGCAGAGATGGCGGAACCCGCCACAGTAGCGCTTTCTCCGGCCGTGAGCCCGAGCCCCGAGCCTCCGTCCGTCGCGCTCTCTCCTACGGCAGGCGGAACCCAGCGGCTCCTATTCACGCATGACCTAATCTCCGGAAAACACCGCGGCGCGATGCGTTTCGGGCTCGTACGGATGATTCACGGCGAAGAGGATTCGGACTCCGAGATTGGCGGTGATGGCGGAGGGAGAGGAAGAAGTGGTGGTGGTGGTAGCGGCGGCGATGGTGGAGAAGGTGGACAAGGTGGAGCGGGGCGGCAGACACACGGTCATGGCCTCTCGGTAGAGGATTCGTGCGTGTTCAGTGGTATCCTGAAGGAACGAAGCAGGATGTTTGGGAAACAAAGGTACTAAGGCACAAATGATCGTGCGCATTGTTTTCCCTCACCCATACTGCCATACAGCCAACCATATGATCAGCAACTCAATATTTTACTCTCCTTTTTCTGTTGTAATGATTTAAACGAGGCCGAGATTGTCTTTTTCTTTTCACCGATTCAGAACATAAGGATGAGGTAATTTGATTTATGATCCAGGTAGTCAGCTCACAGGACACGGCCGCTGAATCTCATACGATCTGTTGAACGTGCTCAGTTTCTCATGAAAACACGCACAGACAAGTACATTTATTAAATTAAGAGTTTAGGATTAGCATGGAAGCTGATTGGCTTTGAACATTTAAAGTGCCCCTATTATGCCATGTTTAAGGTTGCTAATATTGTTTTATGAGTCTCCTAAAACAGGTTGCATGCACACGCATGGCAGAGGTTAGGCGCCAGACTGGTTTGCAGCTTGCACTATAGGAAGGCAACTTGGGTGTTATCACTATGTCGGAGACACGCTAGCTGTCCCAAGGCAGACGAATTTAAGAGTATTTACAATCATCCGGGTTTAAATCGCGTTCAAATTGATTTGATATTGACGCAAAATTCACACTGAAGCTCGCAGGCGGCTATGGAAAGGGGCATGACATTTCCCAACCAGGCGCCGAGTGGTGCCAATCACAACACACACCGGCCCAGCAAACCAATCACAGCACATTTCGTATATTTCAGAAGGCGGGCCTTCATTTGATACAAGGGAACGTATTCTAAGCGCGACATCCTAATCATACCGGTGAGGTGTGTTTTAGTGATGGGAAGTTCGGATCATTTTACCGACTCTTACCTTTGAGTCTCGTTCAGCAAAATGAACGAATCTTTTTTCGAGTCATTTCGTTAATTTGAGCAAAATACAATTAAATTGTTAAGTGTTACTTCCCTAGCACGTCTACTAACGCAAACGTTGATCACACTATTACTACAAACAATACAAAACTGATATAATAAACAGAAAAGCTTAATTCATTTTTTCTGGGTCTTCAGTCTATGATTAGCTCAACTCACCTCTTATCTGACAAGTCTTCGGGGTTGAGTCGTTTCTTCATGCACGTGACAGCCCCCATAAACTTATCTATGAAGCATCCTAGAGCCGGAATAGAGGAATTGATTTAGTTCATCCCTGCGAGTCTTCGGGTTGGTTTTTCGGGGAGTCGATCGTTTCAGTTCACGTGACATACGAACACTTAGCGACCCTAGTGCATCTGAGCCGAAAAGAATATGATGAGTTTTTAGTCTTTTATTATTTTTTATTGAAGATCTAAACATATGACACAGAGGGATACATTCCCATAGCATATAAAAAATACCACACCAAGCAAATCACAAAACAATACCATAACTAAAGAATAATAAAATGAATATAACAGGAACAAAAACCAATTAATAAAAAGTTAAACATCCTCGTTTATTTTTTTAAATAAATAAGTCATAAACTTAAATTAAAATAAAAATAACTTAATGGAAAATTACACATAAAAGGGTGGTCAACTTCAAAGATAACCGAGGCCAACCCTTACAATCAAAGACATTGGGTTCATCCAATACTAGTAGTTTATTAGCAGCGCTCTATTAAGTGCGATGAGCAGCAGAGATTCGAAAAATAATTTCAAATCATACACAAATCCTAAAATTGGCCTACAATCAGTACTTTGAACATCTGGAAATTGAGATGTCCACAAAGAGTTAACAGTTTTACAAGATATCATCCTGCTCCTTGATTCCTACTTCCCAACATTAAAAATAGTGCATCTAATATACCTCAAAACTAAAAGTTTGTTGAGGTGAGAAAACAACCAGATATTCTTTCAACAATCCTTTGCAACTCGCATTCAACAAATTAATGGTCGATATTGGTGTTCCAAATTAGAATGACAGTATTGCATTTGAGACGACTGTCCAACTTGAATTTTGAGATTACAGAATTACAGGGATAGTAACTATGAGTAGTAATTTTATAGGGTAAAGTATCATTCATCTTGTTTAGGTAACAGAAACTTGTTAAGGGTACCGGGCGCCATGTTTATAGTAGAAAGAAAAGGGTCATATTTATTTTGCCACTTATAAATGGCTTTCAGGATGGACAAGGCTAAACTTCCTTAATAAGGGATAATTTCCTAGGTCCGAAATTGTTACATTTAACATTATAAAGCTCTCAGACCTCCAACAACAATTTTGGGCATTTTCACATTTTGAAGATCTTAACATGTGCCTGCCTAACCAAATGTAACAGTTAGTTAAAGATACATCCTTTTTTAAACAAAAATCTTGTTTACACTTTTGTCAAACCAGTTTTTAATAAAGACAGTTTTTTTTCCACACAGCACATTCTGATTAAGAATTGATTAGTTAATCTATCGAGTCTTTCAAATCGTTCCTTCTTTTGTCACGTGACGTGACAGCATTGGAGAGAATAGAGAAAATAGTTAATTAACAAGCTTCCTTACAAACGGGTGCATAATTATTATTATTATTATATTGATTATGGACAGGATCATCATCATTAGTACTAATTATTATTGACCTTACAGTTATGTTTGTGACGTTTATCTGGTCTCAAATTGTCTAAGCTTCTGTTTAACTTCTTACCGGTGATTCTCAATTTGTGAAGGTCTCGGGTCATGATGGTTTATTTTCCGTAACACTGAATGTTGGTACCAAAGGTAGAAAGAGGTTGGTTATATTATTAGCCTCTTTCCGGGCTCAGACTGGCAGTGGGTAAGCTATGGGGCTGGGTCACTTGATAACGATCGACTCGGAAAACCCGAAAACTCCAAACCGGTGAACATATTGACTAATGGTCCAGTACAGCAACCTATAGGAATGGTGCGCATCGCGCGACACAAACTGCCCGAATCGTTCAAGAACGACCCAACCCTAGTGTTGTAATAATCTAAAATATGTGTTTAAAAATTATGTGTTTTTCGAACAACCTAATATGAGAGCCTGCTCTAGTACACCCCCAAAACAATACACGTACTTTTGTAAAATAGCAAAGAATAGTACACCCTTGTCATTTGACCTCAGTTCTAAGATGGTATTCGTAAATGACTCGTGGGAACTTCAAATAAATCAGGTCTGGTCCTAGATCGCCCCCTGATTTAGGACCCTTAAAGTGAGGGCAGGGGTCTTTGATGGTACATCCATTTTTAGTAGTGGGTGTGTCCGAAACCAAGCTGGAAACCTGACTCCCCTCGAGTGCCTTCATTCAATCCCCACGGAGCACTCACACAAACGAGTGTACAATGGTTCAGGCTCTCACTTCTAGAAAGAATGCCCACATGCAACACCGTGATAAGTCACGCGCCGAATGAATGTCCCGCATCCCTCCCGAGATGGCGCCCCAAGCAGCTGACATTTAATCAATCCGTTCATTTTTCAAAGCGCTCATCCAGGTTGTACACTCCTAATGTACATCACGGGTTCTAAATTCGTTTTAAATTGATTATTACTTGTTTGATACGGGTGTTATAATATTTTCCGCGACATGAGTTGAAGATAAAGCCGTTTAACTTACGTACTGTGGAGCTGCTAGTATGTGCCTGTTTCAAATGATTATTTAACAGCAAGCAAGCTATGCAAAAGAGGGAGTCCTTCCGGTGCACTCAGTGTCCGAATTCAATACTCGTTTTCATTCACTCCTTCTAGTCAACTGAATTAGTGACCTAATGTAGGGAACAGTGAATGAGGGTATAGGGGGCGATTTGCGGACACCAACACTCAGCTCTCTAAACCTCTTCCTGTCGTGGAGCCGCTCACTGCTAGTGATTGGCCATATGGCGCATGGTCCTCTGTGATGGTTCCAGAGCCGTAAGAGACAGATGTGGCTCTGTGATTGGTTCTAACCGCGTTCAGGACGCGTGTCTGAAACGAAACGCGCCCATTGCCATGACGGAATGCACACTGACAGGCCCGGGAGACTTAGTGAACTGAACACACGATGGTATCGCGGGGGGGATTGTACCTTAACAATTCGAGCTGGAGTCTGTGATGAAACGGTTGACACAGCGTATGATACAGGCGTCTTCTCGACATTAAATGTTGAAACCCAGGGCAATTTTACTGTTTCTGGGCGGGCACGTTGCGACGTAGAACGTGGGCATACTTATGCAAATGTGTCTACTAGCGGGTCGTTACGTAGAGCCTTAAGCGGAAATAAGATCTAATTCTGACGAGCGATTAGGGCGAGTTGGTGAGCCGACTCTTTTTCTTGGTAGACAATACTTTTTTATCGTCTCACTGACTGTTGCAGGGTTCACAGCTTTGGCATGTAAGGTTCTGTCGGCTTCACATTTGCAGAAGTTTGTTCACATACGGCTACTGACACACTGCATGAATGTTTGTTGGGGCTTCACCGTCACATCACTGTCGGATAGCGGATGGAAATCTAAGTGAAGAATGGCTGAAAGCCAGTATTCCCAATGAGATGGTCAATGGAAAACTGCAGCCAAGTCAGTGTTGGAGGTACAGCCTGGAGACGGTCAGAAAGCTGTCTGCGCTGGGTTACTCTCCGCTGGAGGTCAATCTGACAGACATTACACTGGAGACGTGTGTGGACGGATGGAGCTACAGCACAGAAATATACCACTCCACCATCGTCTCTGAGGTCAGTGCGTGCACGCAAAACTAAAAAAATACATGAAAAAAGATTTTCTTAGTTTTTTTCAACTGCTTACACACATTTTCAAAACTTTGCCTCTTTTTTAAACTTTACACACAAATCCAAGAACTGCACACAAAATGCAAAATACCTCACATCTCTTGCAAAATGAAGCGCTTCATTCAAAGTATTAGAAACATATCTCAAAAGCAAACATTTGTCTTGCATTGCAAACACCTTTGCCATAATGTTATATTTTTGAATATAGATCATATACACACAGTTAATCAAAACCATAAGCTCTTCTTTCATGAGCTCCTGTGAACATTTCTGTACAAGATCGAAAGTAATTGGCAGAGAGATGTTGAGAAATTCACAGTTAACCCAAAAACAGGATTGAAACTTTTTTTTACTGTAAACATTTGTGGTTGTACACTGTATGACAGAAAAGCAATACAGGAAGCATGTGTAGTTGTGTAGATGTGTGTTTATAGGCCTGATCTAAAGCCTGTTCAGTGAAGCACACGTGAGGAGTTAGTGATGAATTAGTGAAGCTTTCTGATTGGTTGAGTCTGAAAAACGAAATCAAGACACTTCCTGTTAGATTTGTGTGTGTTACACAGAGAACTGTGTGTTGTGTTTTGCAAAAAGTGTTTTATAAAATTGAAAACTGAGTCAATTTTAGATTCTGCAAAGGCTGAGAATTAATGCATGGTTTTGTAGATTTGGTGTGTGCTTCTGGTGTTTGAGTGTCAGCTTTCAGAAACTGTGTGACGAGTAAAGATTCTGTGTGTAAGCAGTTAAAACTGTAATTACAAGGAAAATTTCCATCCACTTGGATTGCACCGCTTTAACAAACCAATCAACTTAATGAGATGCATATTTGTCAGTTGTGCATTAATAAAACAAGAATGAGATTTGAGTAGCACTAATGAATAAACTGAATCTGTTTTAATCTGCTATAGATTTATCAACAAATCCAATTTGTTTCATTTGTTACATGTTAACTGAATCTTGTTCCACAGCTAGCCATAAATTGAATTTTTTTTAATTGGTTAAATTTGTTTTCACAATTAACAGATTTATGCTGATAAGGAATTTGAGTTTAAATTAAACCAAACAGATGCAAATAAACTCTGCCATGATTCCTTTCCAAGTGCATGAAAACTCAAGTGTGGCTGCTGCATTCTTCTCAGTGATCTCAGTAATAATAATAATAATAATAACAGTGTGTAATAAGCTGTCGTGTTGTTGTGTTCTGGCGCAGTGGGATTTGGTGTGTGACAGCGAGTGGAGAGTCCCGTTCGCAAGCTCAACACTATACATGGGCTACTTGCTGGGCTCTCTTGTTTCTGGCCAACTTTCTGACAGGTACTGCTTTTGTCCTCACATCATAATCAGTGCAAACATTCACAAAATCTTTTGATAACAACCATTTTTGTTTACTGTAAGTGGTCTGTTCCCTTCTCGAAACTCACAGCCGCTGTTAGAGACACTTGCACTCAGTGTAATTCATGTGCAGTGACGTCTGGTGTCTCTCGTGTCTCATCAGGTTCGGCAGGAGGAAGGTTTTCTTCTTGTCTCTGGTGGCTGAAGCACTAGTGATCCTCG
>JADLZN010000012.1:0-77481 GCA_018155175.1 Sinocyclocheilus anophthalmus
ATTACTACTTTGAATTTATTTAATTTTTTGTCCACTTCATCAGTTTGTTTTAGTAATTTTGTAATGTGAATTGTTTTTATTTTATTCAGATTTTCAGATTTTATTTTATTTCTAGCTCACTTCATCAGTTTAAGTTTTAGTCTTTTTTTCTGATTTTTTCTTCAGCTTTTTAGATGTTATTTTATTTCAAGTCCACTTCATCTGTTTGATTTTTAGTAATATTATGTAATTTATTTTTATTTTATTCCATTTTGTTAGATGTTTTTTAAGTCCATCCGTTTACACTATTTCTAATCACCTATTAGATGCTAAACAGTGTTATTTTATTATTATGTATTTACCATTATAGTATTCATTCATATTTTAAATTAACTTTTATTGTTCTAATTTTTAGTTTTAATAAAGCTGAAGTTTTAGTAACTTTGTCACTCTTAATGGAAATATTTTAATAGAAATATTTGAAAAGATATATTTGTTAAAAAACAAAACAAACATTTTTAGTTTTAAACTTTTTTATTCTTGTTTGGTTTTTAATAATTATATTTAGCTTTAATTTATTTGTATTTCAGTTTTTAGTTTTAGTAATTTTAGTACTTAAACGTATTTCAGTTAGCTTCCAAGGCAATATTTCTAATGTTTGTGGATGTTCAAGGTTCTTCAAGTTTAAGTTTTGAGTGTTCTAATATTTTATTTTAGCTTTATTTCAGTTACTGAAATTTTTTTTTTATGGTTTTTATGACTAATGCATACTAATAACTACTGCATTTGCAGTATATGTAACACTGTAGTACTGTATCCCACAATGCACTGCACTCAACATGACCCCCCGTTCCAGTGTGAAGAATGAAAAGGTGCTTTAATGGATCTTGTAATCTGGCTTCCAAAAATGAAGACATTTTTTGCAAAATTGGATTAAAAATATAATCAAAGTCATGTGACAAAAATATGAATGCTTTGAATTAGTTTAATAGCAGCTGCAGTGCATCTGCATGTCGGCTGTATCCCAGCATGCTCAGGTGAGGGATTCACAGCGGCGTATGTTGAGCTTATGATAAAGACACATTCTTTAAATCTGATCGTCTTTAATGTTTATTCTTTTTAAAAATAGTATCAGGTGCCGCCGACACAGATAGTGATCCACACTATACAAATGAAAATGTGAGTGCAGTTTGCTGTGTAAAACTCAATTGGCACAATTCCGCGATGCTGCTGTGTGCTTGCTAGGTGTTTCTCGTGGTTCAAGGGTGTTTGCCAGTGATTTGCTACTTGGAGTCTCAATGTGTTCTGGATGCAGATATTACTCAGTTTATTGCTTAAATGTTGTGTAATTAAGTTCCGTTGCGTGTTCATGTCAAACTCCACCTGTATAACTTTCTTTCTTTTGTATATAAACTCTAACTTTTATAGCAAAAGCATTTTTATAGCTAACTAACCATTACAACCATCTGTATACACAAAACCGTTCAAATTAAGCAGATAAGTATCTTATGCTTGCCAAGGTTGCGTTTATTTAATCAAAAATACAATAAAAAAGCAATATTGTGAAATATTATTACACATTAAAATAATTATTTTCTATTTTGTATATCTATAATCTCAAGAAACATTTCGTATTATCATCAATGTTGAACGCATTTGTGCTGCTTCATAATTTTGCGAAATCTGTGCGTTTTTCAGATTTTGTGTTGTTTTGCCAATGCGAAGTTTAAAATAATTTAGAAGCATTTATTTAAAAATATAAATCTTTTTAATCATTTATTTACTTTTGATGAGTTTAATGTGTTTTTGCTGAATAAAAGTATGAATTTCTTATATATATAAAAAAACTAATCTTGAACAGTAATGCATAATGAAAGTAATGAAATGAGGTCTAATATGCTTTGGACCCCATTTATCTTTACTGTATCAACAAATACATAAATAGAGTATCCGTTTTGTGTTCGAATGACAGATTTTCTGAAACCAAAATTGACATTTGCTTGATTGCTACGTCTAAACATTCTCTTTATCTCAGTCAAGTTAATATTTTGGGTTTAAAAGGCGTAGCTGTCGCCCTTAACTCTATTGTCAATATACCTTTATAGTATGACTGCTTGTTGGCAGACGCAGCTCTGCGAGCGGAGTCGTGCTGTGCCAGTATAGCTCTGTAATTCCTGTTGTCAGCATACAAAACTGGTGCCAGAACTACAGTATGCCAGTGAAAGCGTGCTGGTCAGGATGCACACCAACGTAAAGCTAAGTTCTTATGACGACCCCCTCCTATGCTCCTGCTGTAGCATCGACACGGGGAAATAAGCCAAAGGGCGGCAAAATAAACTGCTAATTAGCCTTAATTTGCCTTTGTTAATTTACAGACAGCAGATGTTATTGCTCCTGCATGTGTTCGTGTCTCATACATATGTATAAAAAAAATCAGTGGTGTGGAAAAATTCATAATGGCAGATGTAAAATTGTTAGTTAGCGGAATATGCAATGCATAATGTATTTTCCTTGAAACTAAACTTAACATACACGCTAAACCTAAAGTCAAACGCCTTTTAAAACATCAAAAATGCATTATCCCGTCACAGACAATAGTGGGCTGGGTTTCTTATGTGTTAGCTAGATAACCCTAGAAAAGTAGTTCACTTTCCTCTGCAGAACACAAAAGGAGAACTTTTGAAGAATGTGCTGCGCCGTTCCTGCAATGCAATCACTGTAAATGAGGAGTGAAGATGTCAAGCTTTTAAAAAGGATGCAAAATCTCCATGAAAGTGCTCCACATAAAGTGCATGCTTTATTTCAAGTCTTCTGAAGTCATATGATAGCTTTTGTGTGAGGGACAGACAGACCCATATTTAAACCTTTGTGCTTCTTGTATGTGTACTTCTGTAGCATCTTCGTTCTTCTGCAGAACTCCAAATGTTGAATTTTGGTGTAGAACTTTTGCATTTATGTGGGGTGAAAGGTGAATGTATTCACATGGAATTAAATAGCATATCATAAAAATAGACACTGAGGAAGGTATTGTGTTTCTCGGGTTATGTTTCATGTCAGCTTTTTCTGATACGAGTCTCCTAAAACCGCTTTAAACTTTTTCAACTTTTACTTTTTTGTGCACCTAAAAAAAAAGGAAAACACAGCTCATCACCTGAATAACATGTTTCTGCTATTAAATTATGGTTTGAAATTAGACTGGTTGAACGGTTTGTCTGAATAGTTAAAAGCAAATATCTCAAGGCAGATGTTTTTGTATAGCGATTTTCATAATACACATACACAAAAACATGTTATTTTTTATAATATCTTTATATCTTCATGCCTTGTTGCATTTGGCAGATAAGAGCTGATAGTTTACATTTTTACTGATACATGCTACTGTATATACGTTTTTGTGATGATATAAACAGTTATTTGCTGTATCGTATATCTTGCTGTAAGTATGCTAGTCAAATATGACAAACTATATAGTGAACTTTTAAAATATCACTTGACAATAGTTTACTTTTTTTTTATTATATAACACCAATCAGGACTGAGATAAGGGGTTTTTTAGTATCACTGCCATAATATTATAGTTTTTATGAATATTTTGCATTAGATTTTATTTTTATATTTTTGTTTTCATTTTAATTGTCGTTACAGTTTTAGTACTTCTGGTGTGTGCTTTCGCATTTAATTAAATTTATTTTATTTAATTAAAATGTCTAAATGTATATATTATTTATTTATTTATGTATGATGATTTATTTATTTAAATACTTTTTACTTAACAAAATTGTTTTATGGTTTTAACTAATCTTGGAAGGAGCCTGTGAAACCATTTTTTACATCTTCTTTTTGTTTTATAATATGCTGCACCACGGTTTTCACATCCTGAGGTCATTTGACGCATGTTTAAAAGACCGTTGATTGTGTTCTGCCACATTACTGCATACGAAAATCCAATAGCCTATTTTGTTGTTTGTCACATCGAGTCTCTCAATAGATGCAGCTTCATTTTATTCTTATTGATGATGGCTGAGTCTAATTATTTAGTGTTTGTGCATATAAAACAGAATGAGGCATGAGCAATGGGAGGCCAGTGATGGGCTGTTTTAAAAGATGCTGCGAGGCAGGAATTAACGAGATCTATATCTCATTGTACCGTTGCCAAACACACAATGCTACTCTAAGAATAGATATGACAGAGAGACAGATGCAGAGAGACAGCGGGAAAGAGAATGTGAAAGTGAAGGAGGATGGAGGGAGAGAAAAACCTGGAAAATCAGGAAGGACTTTTACAGAGTTGCTTTCATTTTAATTTGAATAATTGCACAGAGGTATGAAAGGATTCCTTTGGAATAGATGTCATGGGGGGGGAAAAATAAATAAATCTAGCAATATATATTCCAATAAAAAAATAAAAAAAATTTCCAGATTTTTTTTTTTCTAGATTTTTCCATTACATCTTTCTTCTCTTCATTCCTTTCATATTGGTATGCAATAAAAATTCAAATAAAAATGAAAAAAAAAAACACACCCAAAAAGTCATTTTTGATTTTCCTGGGTTGTGTCTTACGCCATCCTGGATTTTTTTTAAATCGTTTTCATACAACAAACAACTAATAAATGATAATAAAAATAACAAAATTATATAATTTATTATTATTAATTATTATGTGTTTTCAATAGGAATTATTTGTTATCATTTTACAAATAACTGGATATCTCACAGACATTAATTCCTATACGATAATATAAGATCTATTATTATATTATTCCATGAATTGTTCTGCATTTTCACAAAATAATTTCTCTCAAATTTCCTTCCCCCCCCCTTTGCAGTTGACAAAATACACTCAACAACATTATTATGCATTTCCCAGACCGCTGGCATGTAGACTTCATGTGTTAAAACCTCGTGATGAAATCTGGACTATCAAGGGAAATTTAGTCCGTTTCCGATTAGTTGCATTTTGACATTGCAGAATGCACAAAGGGCTGTAATGCTGCCTTAAAGTCTGCCGTGCATGCTGCTATTATATAAAATAGCAAATTATGTTTCCTGTCTTCATCATTATTATCATTATCATCATTTCATTGATTTCCATTCATGGTGCTGAAAGGAAGGCAGAGCAAGAGAAGCAGATAGGAAGAGAAATGACTGGTGTTTTTAAATGAAAATCAGCATTCAGCAGACTCCAATCTAAAATTTATTTTTTTCCCCCCATAAATAACAAAAGACACCTGGCATCATTCATGTGCAATTCCCAGACTTTTGATGAATCTGGATTATCAAGGGAAATTTAGACTGTTTCTGATCAGTAGTATTTTAGTGTGCAGATCATGTTATCATTACAGTAATTTCCCCCTGCCCAGTGGTTTAATTGTAGTGCATTTTGGTATTAGTTAAGTATAATAACACTTGGTCTGAAGTGTAATGTAAATGTAATTTACATTACATTACACCCAAATGTAAATGTAGTAGGTCATGCATGCATCCCATACGTTCAGAAAAATCCACATAATGTGCCCAGTACACATACTAGAGTTTATATGCCTGTGAATAAATGCCTATAATTGCATTTAAAATGTACAGTTCAAATATAGGTCAACGCCACACTAGCAGCAAAGCACACATTATATTTCCCCAACATACTCTCCGTTAGAGCTCCCATAATTACAGAGTGGTTTCCATCATCAGCTTCACCCCTAAAGTGAGGGCTGCACCTATCAAACACACGCAGCCATGGGAAATGCAATTATCACCACAATTGTGAAACGCACTGACATCCCATTTCTCTTGGGTGAGGGAAAGAAAAGCACAATTAGATTACATCTAATTATTCATACAGTAGCTGGGTGATGTCAATTGAATATTTCTGCTTATTCGCTGCTGGATTGGAAACTAAGATGAAGCTACAGTGTATAGATATACATATAGGAAGATACAGCTGATCTTCTTTGATATGCCAGCAGTCTTTAGATCTTCCTCAAGAGCTTGTGCATAGCAATTTATGCTCATGTCGTAGAGATATAGAGTTCTCACGGAGAAAATTAATTCATTTTACGTATCCTCGCTGATATAGAATGTTTTTTTGAGAGGAGAGTTTGACCTTTCATGCTGATGTGAATCCCCTTTTATTACTAATAATCTCTGGATGTGGGAAGCTGGGCCTGCGTCAGCCCAAAAGACATTTACTGTCTGTTTAAAGGAGCAGTTCAATTAAAAATAACGTGTCTGTCATTATTTACTCACCCTCACTTTGTATTCAAACACAGCATATTCCATTCTGGATCCAAAAACGGGCAACCTGTGAGCTTGTTTTAGTTATCCACATCAATTCAAAAATGTCCATGTTGGAAAAACACATGTGAGTAAATTAAATTTTCATTTTTGGGTAACTATTTCTTTAACTTTAACATGTTTAACATGCAAGCATTGATATTTATGACATATTTCCCTTTTTCATCCTTGAAAGTGTTTTTTCCAATGCCGTGGGTTATAAAAGTTATGATGTATACTTTGTTTTGGGGTTTTATTTTTTGAAAAGTATTTTCACCAAGGCTGAAATTTGGATAAGCTCGTCTGCGATCAGCCCTCTGGCATTCCCTAAAGTTTTACGATCCTGGAGTATTTCTACACCTCACTGACCTGCTGTAAAATAAACTGAAAATGCATACTTAGGCCGAGGCCTACAGCAGTTGTTTTGACCTTTATCAAAGGCAAAAACTTAAGAGTGTTCTTTTCACACTCACCCACTGACACGCTAAAGTTTCATGATGCAAGGATATTCCTACACTGAAATGGTCTCTACATTTATTCACTTACCAGATGCTTTTATCCAAAGAGACTTACAAATGAGGAATACAAGCAATTTATCATAAGGGACCAATAACATGAGAAGCCTGTTTAAGCCTAGTAGTGTAGAAGAAAGTGAAAACTGACCACATGTTGCAGTTTGCATATATATGGTAACTGAAATCGGCATGAATAAGAAAAATTATCTCCAGAAGGCTTTTCTCTCTGAATACTTAACAAATCAACTTTATTCACTTGATTTTTTTATTTTTATTTTACTGCTTAGTTTGGTTGTTAGAGTCTCAGTTTTACGAACTGCCTGGATACATTTGCTCTTAGTTCGATGCCAGAACTGCAATACACCAAAACAACAAACTGACAGTGATGTTACTATAGGATGTTAGCCATTTATTCTCCTTATGGATGCATTGTGCATGGAATCACATTGCATATACATATATATATGTCACAATACTGCGGTTAGGGAGACGAAGGCACAACAAATATTATAACAACAAATCCTTGTAATGGTAATCCACACCATGAAGAGGGTCTAACACACAGGGTAACATTCAACAATACCGGACAAAGGTAAAAAACAAAAGGCCAACTAGCATACACAGGATAATGAGGGTGATAAACTAGACACAGGTGAATGGAGGTTAACTAATGATAACTAGATGAGAACAGGAACATGGCCAAATAAGGGCACACAGGAACTAAACTAATCAAGGAGAGACAGAAACTGGGGGTTCTTCTCAGTGGCCGTTTCTCAAACGGAAGGCTGCGTCCTCCGGAGGTCACATTTGTAGGCTGAATACGTCATAAAGAAGATCTCATTTTATAATATTAACAGTTATAAATTTGACCATTATTCTTGGTTAAGCGATATCCCTCCTTGTTTCCTCACTCCTCCATCTTCCGTTCTATGACCCGGAAACCGATCGAGCTCAGCCGTCTTGTAGGACATCTCAATTCTCTAATTACACCGCGAGGAGGCAAGGAGCAAGGAGTGAGGATGCTTCCTGAGGAGTCATGAGCGAGGATAGACAGGCGTATCCTTTACGGAAGTGTTTTATTGACTAAACGTGACACACATATAAAATCTCCTCCCTCTTCACATCTGCACCAAGTGCTAACCATGGCAGAAAATACAAACACACATAAATGTGAGCATGAAGTTATTATGTTTTTACAGTGCCTTTAATTTTGAAGTATAACGTGTACTTTTCAGCACAGTGTTAATTGTTTATTTACGTCTCTTGATTGTAATGGCTTATTGCTTTTAGTTTTTAAATGAATGTCTCTTATATTGCTTAATAGACAATAAAAAGCAGTTAATAACGGGGAATAATTAATTGTTAATAACTGCTAATACAAAAACAGTACGGACAAATGTGGCATTTTGTGGAGGTTGAAACTATTACAATAGAATCCCGACATGCAAGCTAAATCCAGCTGTGTAGAATCATCATTAATTGATGACACTTTGAAGTGCGCTAATGCCGGGTTCACACTGCATGATTTTAGCCCAAATTTTCACTCGCCGACAGGTTTTGCGAAATCGCCGACAAATGCTCGAAATCGGAGGCAAATCGGTGCTCGTTCACGCGAGTGACAATAACGCAGTGTGAATTATCAAAGACGCGATCTGAGGGAGTCGCTGATGCATCGCCGACGCCCCTGAAATATTTGGCAGGCTAAATATCTGGAGCTGTCGGTGATTCACAATCACGCTGTGTGAAATTAGTTCTGACTGAAAAACACATCGGCAATGACCTACAGCCAATGAGAGACCAAGATACAGGGCAGCGGGATGTTCGGGGAGGAGTTATATGAAACGTAGCTTGTGGACCAGTGTTGCCAAATCCGCGATTGCCGCCGGTTGTTTATTATGTCAGCAGGATGAAAGCGACCCCAATAACATGATATTTAGGCCCTGGAATGTGAATTGTACCAGGAGAACCCCGCCAAAAAAAAATTTATTTTACCCCCCGAACGTGATTTTTACCGGGGGACCCCCTCGAAAGCAATTGGGCTATTTTCAGGCTAGTTTTGAGTAGTAATTGGGCTGGTTTTGTAGCAAAAATCTGGCAACCCTGCACCAGACAGAGCTGTCTGTGATTTTTCCTATTGTAAAGTCATGCAGGGTGTAACCTCCTGTCGTCGTTCCATCGTGCAGTGTGAACACAGCAACATCTGAATGCTACCCCAGATAGTAGTTCAGTGTGAAACCAACAGTGATGCGACGTCTTTGAAAATCGTGCAGTGTGAACTCGGCATAAAGGGAGCGAGGATATATCATTTCAGTTGATTCAATTCCTCCATCCTCGCGTCTTTTCCTTGCATACTTCTCTCGCATCCTGAAGGGGTGGAGCTAAGACGTGAGGAAAGGAAATGGGAATGCACAAATAAGAATTGAAAAGTACCCTGGGTCAAACAGAGCACATGAGGGATGAAAACAAAGCAAAAGTCCAACGGGGTGTGACAATTTATATATATAATAATAATATATATATATATATATATATATATATAAAATAATTTTTTTTAAGGTTGCATATGACATACAGATGAACACAAATACTTTTACACAGTGAAAACAAACATGCATACACGTTATGTCATTATTCTGGTTTCCTGACATACACCTTTATTTAAAGAGCAAGCCATTCTAGTCCATGTTGCTTTAAATGCTAATGAGCTCTGCTGACCCCACCCATCTCTTCCATGGGGTGATGAGCAGACTGTAAACTTCAGCCGCGAAACTGGCTAACTAGCACGTTATTAGGAAAGGCGATTTGCAAAGATTCATAAAAAAACCTTTATACGCCCTCTTTGATTAAGCTGGATCTGAATGATCCGCGCTAACTTAAACGCTTTAGTCAAACGGGGATCGTCGCATTCCCTTCGACATGAAAGTAACGTTAATCCTCTGCGTCTTCAGCGGCTCAGATGTCGGGAGTAAATGACGACTGCTATATTGATTATTACATCCAACAACAAAACACCTCAATCGCTTAATCGGAGACGTCCCTGCATCGGATTGGACGTGGGAGGGGCCTGTGCAGAACTACGTCATTCTGACAGGAATCTCAGAACATCCTGATTTGAGAAAGGGGATTTTAAAATAGGGATTTAAAAAAAAAGACCCTGGGTGGATTTTTAATCATTATGGATGGATGTGTACAAACACTTCCAACATACATTTATGTTCAAACAACTTGTAAAGTGAATTTTGCATCCGATGACCCCTTTAAAAACATTGCATGCATATGAAAAACTATGGATTTGTGTACAAGGAAACAAACTGCCTATGAGAAATAAATGACATGGTTTATAAAAACATGTGGCGGAATCTCTGCCATGATATAAAAAGTGTCTTTAGCAGCACTGGGCGCCTATAGACAGCAGAGGAGGAAGAACAGCTATTCCAGATCATGCCTTGAGAAGACACGCGTGCTGCCAGTATTCTCAGGTGGATGGGAGGAGATGCCTACAGAGACTTGTTTTGTTTGTTTGTTATGCCTCGGTGCTGTCAGAGCTCATTACTGGACTTTTATAACATGACTGAGCTGCCAACACAACACAGACAGGACGATGGTTGTCCAGTCCATAGCTGGGAGGGGGGAAAGTTTGTTAGCAGAGCTTCAGATGAGAGTCTGCCATTGGCGGGAAGGAGGTGCATCCGTGGGGAATATCCAACTCCAGATGGTTCAAGATGGTATGAGGAGATGTCAGATCAATGGACGGCACTTTAGAAAGATTCTGCACAAATGACGCCTGCTTGTGAAGATGAAAAAGCAGAGTTGTTCCGATATACAGGATATTTCATTTGAACTTTCGCTCTTTTAGAAAATGAAGTCTTGTTATTTAACAATGCATTTTTATATAATTGAACGCAGACACTGTCAAGCTTAGACACTGTATTAAATGATCGGTCACCCATAAATGAAATAGTTCTTTATTACCTGTGGATTATTGTGATGTTTTATCAGCTTTTTGGACTCTCATTCTGACGGCACCATTCACTGCAGAGGATCCATTGGTGAGGCAAGTGATGCAATGCTAAATTTCCCCAAATCTGTTCTGATTTTCTAATTTTTATCTGTGCTCCCTGTTCCCTTAATTCCGACTGCATTATTAACTCAGAATTACAAGAAAATGTACAAAATGGAAATACGGTCTAAAGGGCTAAAGTTAGTTATGGTTGTGAGGGACTGATGTTTGCTTATATATGAGGATGCCAACTTTTGATATTTTGTTAACCAACTTTTGAGATATATCATGTTTTCTGACATTGTATCAAACACGACTGAATGCTTTAAAAATTAAACAAAATGTCACAGTATTTTTAGAATCAGTTTGTACTGAAGTGTGTGCTGTTGTTCCCTCTAAAACAATGTTGCTTGCTTTACAATGTTGTCATTAGGGTAGTGGTTTTGAGTAGTTTTGAGACACAAATTAACTCAATTTTGATTTCAGTAGTTCATGTTAGCTGTTCACTTAATTTTGATATTATGATAAAAGGAACTAATACATTTTACATGTTTAATGACTGAGTTTAATATTATACACATATGAAAATGCAATAGCATTCTATTCATATTGTTCTGCATACAGCTCATGTCCGCAGCAGCATGTTTGTTTAGCCACTATTTTTCTCTGCGCAATGCAGACTGGGCTCTTTAAAGCCATTGGCTATAGTGTTATAATGATTGTTTACTAAAATTAAAAATTCACCTTAATCAAAGGGACCTTTGCAATCTGTATGTCTTGCACTTTTGTGTTTACCCTGCTGGCTGTGTTCATGTCTGTTCTGTGCATAAGCGCTCAGCAGAAAGTGCCCCCCTGTCATCCACACTGTATGATAATGCCATTACTCATATTTTATGATTATTAAATACTGTTTATAATCTGATAAACGCCTAAAAACCCTCCGACAGGAACTGTGGTGTCAGTATCAAAGGAAGTGCAATTAAGCGGTCAAGAAGAAAACATCTAATGACGAGAACAGCCACTGTAGCTCAAGTACCACTGCATTTGTTTTGTAAAAGTTTGATCATTCATATAAAGACATAAAATGGTGTTCACAACCCATTTAACTTCTGTAATGGGATGTATTTCTAAGTGGAACAGGATAGTAAACATAAAAAGGTCATGGTAGATAAAAGTTTAAAAAGACATGCATTTGTTTTCGTAATTTACCGAGGACTTGTGCTAAATACATTGATTGATTGTTGTTGATTGATTGTTGGTTTTTACTTTTTTTTTTGTCATACTTGATTGATTTTATTATGTTGTCCTTAGTCATCAGTTTAAAGTTTTGGGTTACTATATATGTATAATTCTATTTTATTTATTTATTTTAATGTTATGCATGTGCTCAACTTCTTTTAGTTGAATGCTGTTAAATGATGTTTGGGGTCGGTAAGATTTTTTGTATTATTTTGAAACATAATTACGTGTGTGTGTGTGTGTGTGTCTTCTGTCCATGTTGTTGTTATATTAGATTTTTTTTATTTAACGGTTTCAAACAGTTGTACTTAGCTTCTTGTTCGGAAAATAGTAAACTAAATAATCTCATTTTTTTGACTAAAATAAGTCTTTAAAAAGTAGACATTTAAGTTCGGCAATATGTTTTTATGTTTTTGAAGCTATTAAAACTTTTTTTTAATTTGTAAATGTATTTACTTACCTATTTCATTCAGGAAAAAATTATATTACAATTTAAGACAACTGTTTAAACTGACAACAATTTACGACAAACATTTCTGATTATTATCAATGTTGAAACAGTTGTACTGCTTCATATTTTCTGTGGAAACCGTGATACATATATTTTTAGAAATATTTGATTAATATATTGTCCAATTATATAAGCTACTTTGTTTGAAATGCATTTCGAAACTCCCTACTCAACAGCAGCCGCTAGCAAGCCTGGAGGCTAATATTGTCTGGGAAGTAACTTCAGGAACACATCTTGCCTGGAAGCGTCACCTCAGCTGTCCTCGGCCACCTCGCAATTAATCATGCATCGGATCAAAGAGCGTCGTCCTTGGACTGGGTGACAGTTTCTGCCTCTGTTACTCCACCTGGTGCCGCCAGTCCACGACAGGTTGCCCCTTGTCTCTAAAGATTGGCATAAAGTGCGCGGGATCCACAACATGGCACCTCGTGGCTTTGAGCTTTATTTAGTGTGCGTGATGGCCGGTCCTTCCGCACTTCACTGACTCCACAGCTGCTGCTTCTTGGTACCCATCTGTTAAGGGTATTGTGTGCGCTGTGTGCTGATCCCGAACTCATTACCAGCATCCTTCCCTTATACACTATTGTTCTTTTTACTAATGTGGAGTCTCACATCCAATCAGCCTCGGATATGCCAGTCGACAGGCAAGAGGAAGGTGGTGGATGCTCAGCTGTGAGAGGTTCTGACCTGATTACAGTTTTTTGTCTTGTGGGAACGGATGTTTTAAGAACTTTTGGACTTTTGGTGGCAGAAAAAAGCATGTAAAGTCTTCAAAAAAGCACAGCTGTTTTCAACATTGATAATAATAAAATATTTCTTGAGCAGCAAGTCAGCATATTAGAATGATTTCTGAAGGATTGTGTGAAACTGAAGACTGGAGTGATGTTGCTGAAAATTCAGCTTTGATATTGCAGGAATAAATTATATTTTAAAATACTATTTTATATTAATATATCAAATATACAGTCTAAGAATGTATTTAAATGTATGTTTTCCATTCCTGATATAAAGACGTTTAGCGCCAAACCACCAATAGACAGCATATATTAGTGTTGGGCGATATGTTCAGTTTTCATATTGTCCTATCGTCAACCTGTAAGATTGCCGATACACAATATTATCATGCTAATTTATTTAATTATTTATTTACTTAGTTTCATTGCCGGAAAATGAATCAACTCCAGTGTAAGGCTAAAAGCAGCCTAATGTTAGTATTTACATCGAACAATTTAACAGTACATTGTAGTCCAGTTAATGCTTACATTTCCTCAGTTATTTAAACAGCAGCTACAGAAAATGAGCAAAGAACATTTACATTAACAAAGAACATCACAACTGACTTCAGTCTAGCATGAGTATATGCACTTTAAAAACACTCTCGTTATAATAAGTGAAGCTATCTACACTGTATGATGAATAAATCGCTTATACTTACATCGCACATACATCTGCACTTTGTTTATGATGAGAGAATTTGCGAGAGAGCTGAATTCAGGCAGCGAGCACACGCACTCAACAACAAAACTCCGCTGTTTCACTGATGACTCATCTGAAAGCCTCTGATTAGCCAATGCATTCATAAGCTCAGCATAATCGCGTGTGATTGGGTATAAGCCAGCACTGTAAACGCAGAAATTCTATGATAGCCAATAATCTCTATTGATTAAATATTATTACTAGTCTGATAATAATAGTAATAATAAAAATAATCACCTTGCTGTCGTTAAAGGCATCAGCCACAGGCGATATCTCTGACTATCGTCGATACACAATACTAGTGTCTATCAACGCAACCCTAGTATGTATGCATGCATAAATAAATACATGTATGCAATGCACAGCATCATTCCAGCTACCTGTGATCAGTTGTTTATTGTCACAGCAAAAACAATTTTTGAGATAATGTCATTATCCCATAAAGACAACGTGGAAGAGACATATTTGTCTTGAAGATTGGTAATGACATCCTTGCCAAGTCTGCTAATATTATTAATGCATTCCAAGAGATTTGTTCAGTGTGATATGTAAGCACGGGTAGGTTAATGCATTTACGGAACACTGTACTGGAGATGGTTTCTTCATGGTTAGTTGGCAGGTGATTACTTAATGATATATGAACAGTCTTTCAAACACTAGATAAGTTCAACTTTATTGAGGTAAACACGTCAAGATATGTGTTACAGTTCATTATCACAATGCACAACATGACAGCAGAGTGGTTCCTTCACGATGCAGTGCAAACACAAGCATGACGCATCCTCTTCTATCTCATTTCATTCTTTATTTATTTTTTTCCCCTCTCATTTGCCCTTTGGAAGTGGACAGGAGTGCATTCTGCCTCTCTGCCTCTTTATTTGTGCTTTTCAAGCATTTCAATTACTTATTTTTATTGATTGTAAGTATAAAGCGATGCATTATACATGTTGCAGTAGCTATATAGGGCAAGTGAAGTATAAAGTGCTCCAAAAAGCACTGTAAAAGTATTTTAAAGTATCTAAAGAAGCCATTTTTGAATTTACCACAAGCACAAGTGAGATTTGTGAGCTCTGGCAAATCATCAACCACTCTCATTGTTTGGAAATCTGCTGCTCTTTCCTTTTATGTTTCACCAAAGAAAGAAAATAATACAGGGTTGGAATGACAGGAGATTCACTTCTGGATGAAAAGTTGGATTGTTGTTATAAAATTGCACTTTTTAGTCAATCACCAAAAGTTGTATATTATCTTTGCATGTGCAAAAGAATGTGATATGTTACAGATTTGAGAATGAAACGGGTTGGCAAACGTTTACATATTGCTGTTTGTTTATGGCTCCAGAACACAGCAGAAAAAGCAGAGGACTTTTAATTTGGCACACATGTAGAGAGGAAATACAATGGGAAAGCCATTGCATTGATGGCAAGGTTGCGGAGAAAATTTTTGCAGCCTATATTACATCATAACTGTTTGTGTAATGTAAGGAATTTGACCCTCTGACTTTGGCTTTACAACTATTTTTGTGATCATTTTTAGGATGAACTAATTTTGTGGACAAACAGAAGGTCCCCGATAACGTAACACTGATTTGTGTTTTTCATTTTGCGTGTTTTTTTTTTTTTTTCGTTTTGCTTGGACCCATTCCTTATTTCATGTCTGTTTTTATTTTATTTTATATTTTTTATTTTATTTTATTTTATTTTATAATTTTATTTTATTTTTTCTCTGGCTGTAGGTGTTTATCCTGGATATTTGTTTATCACTTGCTTTTTATTGGTTCTTTTACTTTCTAATATAGTATATTTTGACTACAAGCCACTGTTATCTGATTAATCGTCTCAAATCTGTGTAGAAAACAACACTGTATTGTACAGTCATCCTGTCTCATTCAACTTCGGCTTTTCAGGAAACATTCGTTTGAAGCCTGATCTGAGTACACAAGGCCAAGGAACCAAAAATGTTGTCATCAGCTCATATAAAATACGCATTTATCACTCTATAAGGATGCACCTTGTTATTCACACCACTTGTGAATGTGGCAAGTTTGTTATGAGCAACAAATCAGTGATTGTGGGCAGTGTCTGTTGTTTCAAAGTGGATTCTACTATGCAAAACTGATTTTATTATATGTTTTTTTATTGCAGTTTTGCTTTTTTTAAATGTGATTTGTTCCCCCTTACTCCCTTGTAGCAATCTCAAACCCATCAGATCTTCAGTATAGGATTGATCTACACGATGATTTTGTGGGTTTTTTTACCGTTTGTCTATTCAGAAATGTTACCTGCAGGCCTGACCATGTCATTGGTGTTGAAATGTGATTCAGCTCGAGCACCTATTTAACTACCAATTCTTCAATCTGACTGGTGGTGGTTTTTTTTTGAGTCGGTTGCAGTCTCGTCTTTCTAATGGCCCCCCTTTTAAAAACACCGATTGATGTGTCATGCAAAACTGTGCATTAGGCAGTGAAAATCAAAGATTGTAATGTTGCCCTAACTAAAGTATCCCAGAATGCACTTGTCAAAATCATTTGAAAAGACGCCTGTCAAAGGCAAGAATCAGAAATGTTATATAATTAATCATTCACAGTTTTATACATGAAAAACATTTGGTTTGAAGTAATCCTAAATGTTTTAGATATTATTTGTTGGGGGGGGGGGGGGGGGGGGGGGGGTGTTTTCTTTAGGAAAACTTTGAGGAACTTTATAAAAACGCAGTCTGCTAAACAGGGATGGTGCATCATTTTAAGCCTCAATTTTTGAGCATCGACTCGGGCTTTTAAAAATATGGTTCACCATCTGGCTTCAATCAAACTCAAGACCTCCTCTGAAACACCTTGCCCCTGACAATTTTTATTAAACATATACTGTGCTGCATCCCAGAGTGGTTTACAGTAGAGGTAATGAGGACAATCTGCTTCAGTGACGCTCACATCATATTATCACTCGACGGGAAGTGACCCCGCTGTGCCTACAACCGTACAGAGAGATGTGGACGTTTCTGTGTAAGAACTCTGTGATTAATTAAATTACGCTGCAAATATCACCAGTGAAATACATGATATTACAGACTGACATATTCATATTAGCCAATGTTAAATGTTTCATTTCCTCCTTTGGTCTTGGAAAACATATGAGCTCATTATAATATGATTATGTGCAGAATCTGGCATTTATAAAGGAATGTTTTGGGTTCAGTGCATCTCTATCGAAAGCATTTTTGGCAGAATGTCAATTATCTTGTACCGTCAGCTTTTTTTAAGCAATAAGAGCAGTTACAGTAAGGCACTTACAATGAAAAAAAGTTTCTCGATCTAGCGAATTATAGTTAACATCCACTGTATTTGTCAAAGATGGCTTACGGCAGTGTACCGCGCTAAACACAATCAGTGTAAATTCATCGTTTTGGTCTTATAAATCAGTCTTTGATAAAATCAATGTTTTGCAACTATTCCAGTAATGTGATACTTGTCTCTCAATTTATGGAACAATTCAAACAGAATCCAGACAATCAGAAATGTTGGTTCGCTTTCAACACCTAGTGAGCGTCCTGCTTCAAGGCCTCATGCACTCAGGATGTGAAGGCTGTGTCAAAACTTATTTGATACTGAAAAGTATTAGTACAAATATTTCAGTTTAATTAAAAATACTATTTGATTTTCTGTATTCTGTGTTTTGTTCATTAAGAGCATTGCATCTTTATCTTAGCACCATTAGTATTATTGAAATTGTGTGCTTCATTTGAGGAGCATTGTTTGTGTGACAGAGAATACAACAAGTGAGTGAGTGATTTTATGCATTAAAGTTTTATGACATTAATTTAATTGCATAAATCACAACTTCAAAATTCACAAGTTTTAAACAATGCACTAATAACAAGTCAGATAAATCTGAAAATCTATTTCAAACTTTGAATTAATTGTACTAAGTGAATACTGACACTACAGATTATTTATTTAGTCTGTTTTATGTGTTTAAATTGTATGACAAATTTCCTTCAAACTTTGCATAAGTTTATAAATTCATAAGTTTTAAACCATACAGTTTATTGGCAAAGCAACTACATTTGATTTGGAATTAATTGAACTAGTTGTATACTTAGTATAGTAGAATATAATTGTATAATAGAACCACATTTTTTGTCCATCAAATTCAAATATCCATTAAATTGAATTGCATATTTTTTTAAGTTCATGAGTTTAAAGGGGTCATATGATGCTGCTAAAAAGAACATTATTTTGTGTATTTGGTGTAATGAAATGTGTTTATGCGGTTTAAGGTTAAAAAAACTTTAAAACATCATTTTCCACATACTGTACATTATTGTTTCTCCTCTATGCCCCACCTTTCTGAAACACGTCGATTTTTACAAAGCTCATCAGTCTGAAAAAGCGAGGTTTGCTCTGATTGGCCAGCTATCCAGTGCGTTGTGATTGGCCAAATTCCTCAAGCGTGTGACGGAAATGTTACGACCCTTACCATACTGTGATGCATGCGTCAACCACATGTGACGACCCCGGGCTGGACTCCGTTTCGTCCACGGTGAAAGCCGATCCACAGCACAAAGTTGATGTACTCCCTCAGCGACCAGCACGGATCAGCTCCAGGCATGATGAAGCCATATCGTCCTCTTTTGGAAGGCCAAACAAGGTAGTTTCGCTTTCACAACGAAGCACACAGCCCCTTCACGACATGGTGGCGGCGGCACCAACAATACTACAGAGAGAATAAAAGTTACGCCTTCTTTCTTTGCGTGAACATTTGGGCGGCGTTATGCAAATCTTCCCCACATCGTGACGTAGAGATGTGGGGGCGTGTTAGAACGAGCCGTTTTAGGTAGGTGTGGCTGACTCTTAACTTTTATAAAGAATATCTCTTTGGATTTGAGACTTTAGTCTTTGCAACTTTACAGATCTTCTTTATGCACCAAGAGCTTGTAACACTCCAAAGAGAAAGGAAAAATTGACCCCTTTAATACACTTAGAATCGTTTATTTTTGCGGTCTGATTTTTTGATGCATTTAAATTCTCTAACAAATTTCCATCAAACTGAATTTCATAAAAGTTCAGATTTCATACGTTTCAGTTAAACCATAGAAGTGAATGTTCCAAATCTGTCACTTGAGATTCCATTTCAGTTATGATACTGCCTCAGAAGGCAGCTCCCTATAGGCAGTAGAAAGCAAGGGAACTTGCCATGTTTTAGAACAGAGTGTTCATCTGAGAGCTATAGAGATGACACAAGTTTCTCTTCCTTGTTTTCCTAATGTGTGCTTGTCAAAGCACACTGTGGTGAAGAAAGCACACAGTCAGCTGTTTTGCGCCCATTCGAAACTAAAACAATAGCATCTGCTCTGCGGGTGCATTTCATTGATCACTTCTGACAAGGCCTTTAGCCGCTAGCCCTTTAATGATTACAAATAATGTTGCTATACAAAATACTTTTTTTTCACATTATGTGCCATAAAGTCTGATTGACTCTCTGAGGCGTATTAATAAATAGTGTAATTCCAGCCATAATATGTGACGATGACAATGTTCAGTGTCTGTGCTTAATGTGTAGGACAAATTGAAAGGCTTATTCTTGGCAGATTATTGCGTCTATTTCTAGATTAAAAAGTAGTGGAGCATGAATATCTATTATATTCTTACATTTCACATTAAAAAGGCTAGATAAGCCAAATCTTCACCGGGACAAAATATACTGTGCTTTCTTACTCGCTCTTGTAGTTCTCATAAATGTGTGTTTAATGGCATTAATAGAACCAGAAAACAGGAGAGTGTGATTAGACGTTAAACATGTTGTAAAAAGAGGCAAAAAGCCAAGCTTGATTTATTGTAAAACTCATAAGCTGCCATTTATTTACTTAATTTTTCTCTAGCTTAATTTGAGGATAGAAGCAAAGTCCTTTTTAAGCTTCTCAAGTCAGCTTGGCGGCCATCTTGGTAATGCCTCTTGGCAGCTATTTATACAGTAAGTATAACTCTTGTTTACTTCAATGGGGAAAGACCGAAAAATGTATCTCAGATAAAAATGATCAAAACATGTATTATAAATGATGATTTTTCAGGATTGTTGAGAATTGTCATAAAGACAAGGCTGAACATAATTTCCTACAACCATCATGTTGTGAAAATCTGTTATATTTTTTTATTTCATTTTGTCAGAATGATATCTTTCTAACATTAGTACCCTAAATCTTTTTTAATGTCCCATAAATTCATATGTGTTTTACAAAGTCTGCAGTAGTTTAATGACACTAAATGTTTCCTCAGGCCTAATGGTTTATTAAGCGATTAGCATCCATTTACATACATATATTGCATGTGAGATATGAAATGAGCGCCAGCACTCATTTAGCAGCAGAGGACTTGAGCACAGGCCAGAAATACCTTTTTGAGCTTTCTTTTCTTGGTTTATGGACATGGTGCCAAATTGTACTCAATAACTTTGAATGTATTATATCAGTATTATATCTAAGCATGTTGTAAAGTGGTGTTATTTGAAAATTTTTATATCCTATTATAGTATTTATCGTATTTTAATATTTTGAATTGGCTTTTATATTTTATATTTTCATTTTGACATTTTAATTTAAGTTTTAATTACTTATGTGCTTATGTGATTTTTTTTTTTGTACGGTTGTGTTTTTTCAAATTTGTCCTTTAGACTTAAATAAAGTTACGAATATAATATAGTTTTATTTGCATGCATACTATATATTATATATATATATATAGATTATGATAATTATCTATGAATACACGAGATTGAAATCTCGTGTATATATGATCTGGTCGTATCCATTTTCTAAATAATAAGTCCTATAATAACAATAACTCCTTGATTTAGTGTTCATCTCATAAAGTTTGTTATATAAGCATTCATTCCATGTCGTTTGCCATTCATTTTAAATGTGTAGATTCAGTATGGGTGTCCACTGCTGAATATTTTCTTGATGGATACCTGAAATACTTGTATTACTATTAATATGTTATTCTCTTTCAAGTTAAAGCCTGCATTACTGTTCAAAGTTTATTTATTTATTTATGCATTTCATGCATGGACACTTACAGTGGGGAAAAAAAGTATTTAGTCAGCCACCAATTGTGCAAGTTCTCCCACTTAAAAAGATGAGAGAGGCCTGTAATTTTCATCATAGGTATACCTCAACTATGAGAGACAAAATGAGAAAAAAAAAAATCCAGAAAATCACATTGTAGGATTTTTAAAGAATTTGCAAATTATGGTGGAAAATAAGTATTTGGTCAATAACAAAATTTCATCTCAATACTTTATATACCCTTTGTTGGCAATGACAGAGCTCAAACGTTTTCTGTAAGTCTTCACAAGTTTTCACACACTGTTGCTGGTATTTAGGCCCATTCCTCCATGCAGATCTCCTATAGAGCAGTAATGTTTTGGGGCTGTCGCTGGGCAACATGGATTTTCAACTCCCTCCAAAGATTTTCTATGGGGTTGAGATCTGGAGACTGGCTAGGCCACTCCAGGACCTTGAAATGCTTCTTACGAAGCCACTCCTTCGTTGCCCGGGCGGTGTGTTTGGGATCATTGTCATGCTGAAAGACCCAGCCACGTTTCATCTTCAATGCCCTTGCTGATGGAAGGAGGTTTTCACACAAAATCTCACAATACATGGCCCCATCCATCCTCCCATCAATACGGATCAGTCGTCCTGTCCCCTTTGCAGAAAAACACCCCCAAAGCATGATGTTTCCACCCCATGCTTCACAGTAGGTATGGTGTTCTTTGGATGCAACTCAGCATTCTTTCTCCTCCAAACACGACAAGTTGAGTTTTTACCAAAAAGTTATATTTTGGTTTCATCTGACCATATGACATTCTCCAATCCTCTTCTGGATCATCCAAATAATCTCTAGCAAACTTCAGACGGGCCTGAACATGTACTGGCTTAAGCAGGGAGACACGTCTGGCACTGCATGATTTGAGTCCCTGGCAGCGCAGTGTGTTACTGATGGTAGCCTTTGTAACTTTGGTCCCAGCTCTCTGCAGGTCATTTACTAGGCCCCCCCGTGTGGTTCTGGGATCATTTTGACCACAGTCTTGTGATCATTTTTTGGACCCCAAGGGTGAGATCTTGCGTGTGGGCCCAGATCGAGGGAGATTATCAGTGGTCTTGTATGTCTTCCATTTTTCTAATAATTGCTCCCACAGTTGATTTTTTTCACACCAAGCTGCTTACCTATTGCAGTTTCAGTCTTCCCAGCCTGGTGCAGGTCTACAATTTTGTTTCTGGTGTCCTTTGACAGCTCTTTGGTCTTGGCCATGGTGGAGTTTGGAGTGTGATTGTTTGAGGTTGTGGACAGGTGTCTTTATACTGATAACAAGTTCAAACAGATGCCATTAATACAGGTAACGAGTGGAGGACAGAGGAGCCTCTTAAAGAAGAAGTTACAGGTCTGTGAGAGCCAGAAATCTTGCTTGTTTGTAGGTGACCAAATACTTATTTTACCGAGGAATTTACCAACGAATTCTTAAAAAAAATCATACAATGTGATTTTCTGGATTTTTTTTTCTTGTTTTGTCTCTCATAGTTGAGGTATATTTATGATGAAAATTACAGGCCTCTCTCTCTATCTTTTTAAGTGGGAGAACTTGCAAATTGGTGGCCTGACTAAATACTTTTTTGCCCCACTTATACATGTAACTTACAGCTTTGTTATTGTAGACTAATTCTAGTTTGATTGTGCTCATTAGCACATTATTTTTAAGACTTGATAGTTCATTATTTATTGATTTTTTTTAAAGCTATATTCGCCTTTATTTAACATGACTCACGCCACAATGCATGGTGCACTAGCTGTGGAATCTCCGTGCTGAAGTTCGCAGCTGTCTCTTTGTCTCATTAGTAGGTATTACACATGGAGTTTGTGTTATTGCTCTGGGTGCTGCTATTAAAGGCTTGACAAGAGATTTATAACCAGCATTTGTTCTTCACTTTAATTTAGTATCGAAACTAATTTGTAAAAGGTCTCTGAGGTCCCATGGTCTCTGAGCACCTGTTAAACAGCGATGGAGATTTGTGTTTCAAATAGGACAAACCTCTCGCTTGCCGATTATTAATGTCCGCTCAGCAACGATTTACTGTATATTTTTAGCACCAGTGTGACTTTCTTTTGTGTCGAATGATGTATGGACTTTCTGAATAGCATTAGAATATTGAAGCATTAGGGACTGTTGTGTTTTCAGTTATACTTGGTTTTATTGTTAAAACATCTACTTTGATAGTTCATTGAAGTATACAAAGGATCAGTAGGTGAAACAATAAATTGGGGGGGGGGGTCACCTCTGGTCATAAAGTGTTTAAAGCTTAAAATCTGTTTTCTTTCTATTGTGGGCTGAAATTGTCTTTTCTGCAATGTAATATGCATCGTCTAAAATTATTCTAAACAACATTTTTTTTTTTTGTAAATTGTGTTATTGTAAATAACAACTTTTACGGTGGTCTCAGAAAATATTTGTTTACTTAATGTATAAATGACATTGCAAATATCAAAGCAAGTGTAATTTAGCAAAAATTCAGAAAATGTCAGTTTTAATATTTATATTATATTTTTATGATATTTTGTGAGCGCACTTTTCTACCTTTTCTTTGCTACCGCTTTAAGAGAGATAATACTGGTAATTTATTGAAGTGCTCATATGAAGAAATGAGCACACTGTGCATTAAGACATTTTGAACAAACATGAAAATCTCACATAATGAAGGCCAAAATGAACCTTGTTCATTTCGAATGTCTAGGGAAGTCATCACAGAAGGATTAAAACAGAACAAGAGGTGTGTGGATTACAAGTCTGAGTATACAGTCTACTCAAATACAAGTGTTTTTAATGTCAGTTGAAGCTGAGTAACAGATTATTGGAGTGGAAAGGGGGTATGCTTTCCTCTGTGAAACAATGAACTAATTAAGGTCCTTTATCTAAACGATCCGCTATACTTGTTAATCTACACTTAAATATATAAAGACCATTTGTCTTGTATAGTTGTAGGAGATTATCAAATCTCTTCTATTCAAGCAGATTAGCTGTTGTAAATGACAGTCATTCAAGTATTTGAAAAAAAAAAAAAACTTTTGTAAACTTTGTTAATTCTGTCTTTTTATGGCACTTTTTTTTTTTTTTTTCATATATATTTATTTTTTTATATCATAATTTTAGTTATATACCAGAGATGGTGATTTTCAAGCAGCTCCATGTCCAAAATTGAATTACATTTTACCTATACCCATATTTGTCTTTGCTTTTTCATTTGTGTATTCCTTTTCACCAGAAGTGTGTTGTCTGGGTCTGTGAGTGTGAGTGTGTGTGTGTCTGTGTCTGTGTGAGTGTGAGTGTGAGAGTGTGAGTATGTGTGTGTCTATGTCTGTGTGTGTGTGTGTGTGTGTTGAGTGAGTGAGTGAGTGAGTGAGGATGTGAGGAGTGATTGAGTGAGGGGTGTTGGGGGGGTGTGGAGGTGTGATCGTGAGTGTGCAGTTTGTGTCTGTGTGTGAGTTGTACGGAAATGACAGCGCTTCTGGTGGCGATATTTATTAAGTGCAAGCATTTTTAGGGCAAGTGGGAAGGAAAAAGGCATGTGTAACATTTACAGCTACACGTCTTACCTGTATTCCAACGTATTCCTATATCATTCATAGCAGATTGAAGCGGGGAACTAATGATCACACTGATTTGGCATCATGTTTCATTCTGCAAAAGCGCTAGAGGCGCTGATCGGTCGTTTGTGTTCGGTTATCTCCAGCTCAATAACATGTAACACGCTCAGAAACAGTCACTGTCTCGTTATTCAATATGGAGCCAGCAGTGGAGTAATATTTCTGTCTGTCACACATAGCAGGAAAACGTTGTTATTTTTGCTGACAAGGTAAGCACTGGAAAATTATAAATGTTCCAAGATGTGTTGAGTCTTTGATTGTGGCAATAAAGCTCACATGCTGGAAATCAGGACAGAGGGAGACGGTAGTGTTTGGCTTTAGCAACACGGAGTCACTTAATAGCACATGATCAATATAATTATTGTTATTCTCTTTTGTGACTGTCACTGTTATGTTCACGATTACCTGCACCGCATTGGGTGATGCTCTTCATGGTGATATTAGTATTGTTTGTGGGGTCCAAAAACCCTTCACTATGTGATAGAGTGACAGTGGCTCAAAACTGTCATTAGCATGCTAGCGTGGTAATTTAGTCTGGATAAACCTGTCGTCAGCCGTAGGAAACAAAAGAAAGTCACAAATGAATGAGTGCTTTTTTTTCTACTTCAGTTGTTTCCCTGGACAGCAACGCGAGCAAACGGAGAGAAAATAGAGTCTCCTTACCAAAGTCGGCAATATATAATGTTGAAATTCAAATACCGCTTACTATGATTGATGTCGCAGTTGCATTTGTTGTCGAGTTTGAATGTCTCCATACAGGTTATTAGGTTAGAATGCTATGTGTTTTATAATATTTTGAAAGGCCTTATTTTCTGAGTCTAAATAAAATTTAGCAAATATAGCCTATCAGAATGATTTCTGAAGGATCATGTGACACTGAAGACTGCTCCTTTTTTTAGCAGACTGAAATGCATTATTGCCATTTTTTATTTATCTGTAATTTATCGACCACATCATCTATTTGAACAAAATGCATTTGTCCACAGTTTAATGCCTGCATGTTTTTGGAAGTGTAGGCTGTTAGATTTATTGTATGAATTTTGGCTAGACCAAAAAAATAACTGCTCATATTGCAATTGGGATTTCTATTGATTATTGGCAATGATTAGTTCAAGTTTACATAGTTCATAAGTCAAAAAATCTAAATCATGAAATCAAAATTGACCCTACGTACTTGAACAAGTTCTTATTTTCTTATTTCAGTACAGTCTGTTAACTGTAAAAAAAAGTGAAACAACTTCTCTCTCTCTCTCTCTCTCTCTGACATCAATTATATGCCATATGCACTATTAGTTAATTGTAATAAATGGCAAAATAGTTTATGCATTATTTTTATGTTGTTTTGCTTTGTTTTGTGCTGAACACAAACTTTTCACAATACAATACAATCACTTCCCAAAGGGTAAAACCAAGCCCTGCATCTTTTCCACATTGAATGTCCTATTTTGTTCGGAATTGTATCACATTATGGAAATAAAATCAGTTGCAAAACTGTTTTATGTAGACTTTAACATCTTTTTTTTTCCCAAACAGGCTTGGTTTAATGTGGTTGACGGTGCACTTTTATTCTTTTTTCAACTGCAGCTCCTTCATAATAACCTCTTTCAGAACTCTCTTCTGCTTTTATATGTTTTCTTATGAGAGTCTGGGTAGTTTAATGTGGCCTCTACTTTCTGATAATTACACCAACAGCACCCACAAGGACATTGAAACAAAAGGATATTGTTTTTTTCCCACCCATTTCCCACTTATTTATGTATTTATTTTGCTTTATGGAATCTTCTTTTTCTTGTCTCGGTTTTCAGCTCTGTCCTTCAGACTCATGAATAATGGTAATTTTCATCCAGAAAATATGCTAGTTATTTTTACTGTTCAAATGTAGAGGCCAATTGTGTCCTTGTTATTGGAATCCATTGGTGTAAACATACAGTAGAACTTCTTTGAGCACTGAATAGGGGAGACTGTGGCAAGTTGTCAAAATGTTTGCTTCCATAGCTCACCCAAAACGACAATTTGCGGAAAATGTACTCACCCTCAGGCCTTCCAAGATGTAAATGGTGTAGATTTGGAGAAATATAGCATTGTATCACTTGCTCACCAATGGATCCTCTGCAGTGAATGGGTGCCGTCAGAATGAGAGTCTGAACATCTTATAAAAACATCACAATAATCCACGCCACTCCAGTCCATCAGTTAATGTTTTTTGAAGTGAAAAGCTGGGTGTTTGTTATAAACAAATCCATCAAGACGTTTTTTAACTTCAAAACATTGCTTCTGGCTAAACAAAAGTATTCCTCTATAAAAAGCTGTCTCTTCTCAACAAGGAGAGAAATATGCACACATCAAGCGCAATTTACTAAAACAGTTCAGAACAAATATATTTGTGGATTTTGATGTGAGAGGTCAACAGGGGTTGGAAGTGTTATGTATCACAGACTCTTTTGGCCAGAAGTGTATGCTAAAATTTACAGCAAAACAGTTAACATCTTAATTATGGATGTGTTTCTTAAAAACACAGCTTTTTGCTTCACAAGATTTTGACTGATGGACTAAATTGGTGTGGATTACTTGTGGATTATTGTGATGTTTTTATCAGCTGTTTGGACTCTCATTCTGACGGCACCCATTCACTGCAGAGGATCCATTGGTGAACAAGTGATGGAATGCTACATTTCTCCAGATCTGTTCCGATGAAGAAACAAACTCATCTAGATCTTGAATGGCCTGATGAGGGGGTAGAGTCGATTTAAAAAATTGGGTGAACTATCATTTAAGAATATTTTCTGACATGAAACGGTCACATTAAAATAACACATTTCAGTTGCTGTCCTTAGACATATCAAAGAGGGCTATGCTGTCATCACTTATTTATAATTGCATACAATTAAAGAATTGGTTAAGGGTCTAGAAACTTTTGCAATGCATCGCAACTTTAGACAATGGGGCACCCTCGATCATTTGATTTACCACTGCATTGTTCTAATCCAGCAGCATGAAAGTGTGAGATGTAATTTCTATTGCCCTTCAGAGGCCATTACAGCTTCTAACCCAATAAGGTAATTGGCTCAGTGTGCTGGGCTTTGGGGAATATGGCTGCATGCAATTTCTTCAATGAGAGTAAAATGACTGGCAGAAATATCAACACTGCCTGGCTCAATCGAGCCAACCTCTTGAAGCAGATAGTGGCCTTTTAGTGATACACTCTTACAAATCGTCCAATTTAACTGATTGTGCTCAGAATTGGTCCTGCAAGTTACACTGTCTTTGCATTCTCTAAGTGGAAATCAGGTTAAATCCACTTTAGTCTGCTCAAAGTAGAGTTTAATTAGTGGTGTTTGGCAAGGAGAGCATCACTGCTGTTGCTCATAGTTAGGATTGGGGAACTGAACAATCTGGGTAATAAATGTTACATTTCGGCTGTGCTAAAGATATGAATGATGCTTCAATAGAAAAGGCATGCTATTACTTTTCTAAGCAATCACATTTAAAATCACCTGCCAGATGAGAAAACAAGTAGAACTTTAAAAAAAAAATTCAAAACTGCATAAAAGTTGATTGTGTAATAGCCAGTCTATGAGGATTTGTGAAATAAGTCTATGGAAGTGTTTAAGTGTTTTTTCTATAATTAATCTAATCGCCAAAACGGATGCATTTTTTTTACAGCCAGTCTTAAATCAGAATGTTTATTCTTATTGTTCTGATGTTCAATAATAATAATAATAATAATAATAATAATGGTTCAATTATAATTAGCATTCCCAAATATTTGATGTACTTTCTCAACATCTCATTATTATCAACATATTAACAATAGTTGACTGTATAATAGCCAGAATATGATGATAGTTGCAATGATAATTTTGTAAGTATTTAAGTATTTATTGTGTAATTATTCTAAAGGATGAAACCTAAAATCAGAAAATGTGAGAATACTGTTTTCAACACATTTTCATTCTTACAGGCAGCAATAGTGACAGAGCAAACCTCTTAATGTGGGTGCCATTGGTGATACTGATTTTTTTGTTTGTTTGTTTCTATAATTTGTAATATGATTTTTAAGTCGATTATAGGGAGCAATTGACCTTTTAAAGTTGGCCTGGAACATTCTGCTTAGGATGAATTGGAAACAAATCAATGAAAAGTGTTTCCTCCCTTTCTTCCTGAGCTGCAGAAGATATTTGTGTCGATGCTGAGACCATCATTCGCTAAGCAAACAGGCATTGATTGCAGCCAAATCCATCTTTTTAATCCCAGGAGGGCACATTTTGCAGGTCGAAGTTGCGAATAGAAATCAACATGATGTTGCTTAATGTCATTTATTGTACGTAATCATGTACACGCATGCCTGAAATGTTCCTCTGGTAGGAAATTCAAATCTGAAGTCACCAGGAACAGGCGAAGTTAAAACATGACATTAAATCGACAGCTTGTCAACCTCCTCTGAACACTGAATCGATATCAGTGGTGTGCTCTGTGGCATATCTCATATTAAAATAATAAGAGTCAAAATTGATCATATCAGCATTTTTTAAATGTCAGTTTATGACCTGCAATCTGCATGTGTCAGATGAATATTCTGTGGTCAGGGATGTTGTGTGTGTGTGTCTGGTGGGTTGTGATTGATGACCTCTGTTGCGCTGAAGAGATCTCAGTCCGTATTGACAATTAATCACTCTGACTTATCAAACACTGTGATTTAACAGATTGAGCGATTATGCTTTAGACATGAGAGCTGACTAACTATTGTGTAACTTCTGTATGGTTTCATACTAAAGTATGAAATCACAATATAACAAATTATGAAAATTAAAAATAATGCACTGGAAACTGAAAAATTATATATAACAAATTAGTGGAATATAACAATTTAATAATAATAAGAGAATAATAATAGGTATTTATTATATTACTATTCTACTATCGTACTCACTTATTACCATCCAACAAAAGAGGTAATGATTAATGTTTTTGTTTACTGGCATTACTTCTGTTCTATCAAAAATCAATAGACAATCAAAATAATATTGAATTCCTCTAAGAGCATATTATTGTTTTAAAGTACACGGTGGCAATTTATTTTTCATTAAAAAAAAGGCGTGTAATCCCATAGATATATATATATATATATGATATCATATCTAGGTGTGTGTGGTAAATGCATGAGCAAGTTTTTTTTTGTTTTTTTTTTACTCTTTTGGATACTTATTTTACTTAAGTCTTGTACTTGTGGACTGAAAAAGTGTGAAGGATCATCCCTCCCCTTATTTTTATTTTTGATTTTTTAAGAGTATAACATATATTTATCATTTTTATTTATCATTGTAATAATGATTTTATTTTCTCAGCATCCCAAGCACATATTAATTAGCAGTTCAGCAATTAGCAGTTCAGATTATCCATCATGAATAAGAAACAGTGTGTGTATTAACATCACCGCCAACATGTATTAAACACTACTTTTGTCTTATAATATTCCTGTTGCTGCAATTTTACAAAAGTAATAAGTTAAATTAAACAAAACCCCTTAAAAATAATAATACAGCATAGCATGGCCTCTCATGGCTTATTGATTTATTTCAATATCAGTTCTACCAACAAGCAAGAAGCTGGTGTCATAAACAGCCGGTAACAGAATGACTTCAGTGCTCTGTGTGGGTGGCTGTCACCTCAGAGACTCCAAAGTGCAGCTGACTCATCTTTCAGGCAACTTGGCGCTGCTGAAGTCATGTTTACCTTCTGCAATCTCACAATCATTGTTGAGAGTCGCCGAACAGCATTGGTTCAGAGTTTCTGAGTTAGGGCAACTGCCTGCCTGCCGAAAAAAAACAAAAAAACAGACTTGAGGCATCATCACTGGATTTGGCAGATCAGTGCTATTAGTAGAAGTCACAGATGATGGTCTTAAGAGCTGGAGGAAGAGCCCGTCTGGATATTAGATCTAAAGGCATTAAGATCATATAACCACGACTGTCGGTCCACAAAGGATGTAAGGAAATAAATGAGGCATTGATGATAGACGACCTACCTTGTGTCAGATTTCATATGTATCCGTGCTTGTATTAGCAATTTCAGAGTGATTTCCTGATCTTAATGGACTGACAAATGAAAGGTTTATTCACTAATTCACAGAAACATATCACTAATGATTTCCTGTGCACCACTTAGTTTTGGAAAATTTCAGATATCTTTGATGTTTGTTGGTTTACTGTTAAAATAAAACATAAAAATGCTACACATAAATACTAAAGTTGTGCATGCCATGTAAAATGCAATCAAAACATTATTTTCCTAACTATGCTTGTATTCTGCATTCTTCAAGCACATATTGCATTACAGTTCCTATCAATTCATGTTAATATAAATCTTTGTGATTTTTCAGATTGCATCACACAGATTGTCACACATATGTGTTGCATTATGCTAGTGTGCTGAATATAACCAAATCAATTAAGTATCAATCAGTTAAACAAACAAATGCCCTTTTCTGACAACATATAGTCACCTGCAACCACACATGACCCTGAAACTAAGCCACTGTATTCGAATCGGTCGGTGTTTAGTAGGTGTTAGCTATGATACCACCCCAACCCCTTTCCCTTTGAAATCAAACAATACAGCAAAGTGTTTCTGATCAGTAGGTGCTTTGACCCGTCCTTTTACATTCCACCTTGTTTTCACTTTTTCACAAGCCAACTTTTCCGAACACTTAATGGCAGCAGTTTGCAGATGACTGAGTGCTGAATAAAGAATTAATTTGCAGATGGAAGGCTTGGTCTTCTCCTTTGATGGGGTGAACAATTACAGCGTGAGCACTCGCTAAGTATGCTGGCAAAAAACACCGAATTCGTTTCAAGACAGCAGGTGTATGGCAAGTAATTGCCAGATAAATAAATAATAAATAATTAATTTCATGTGAGATAAATAATTAATTTCATGTGATATGAACCGCTCAGAAATTGATGGTTAATGAGATGAAAGACAACACAACGACATAAGTTAGGGCGGTAATTTAACTAGTAGATATATAACAGTTTATATATATAATATATATAATATATATATATACAATATATATATATATACATACATATTACTAATGATACCAATATAATAAAATTTAATAAAAAAATCTGCATCTTAGAAGGATCATGTGACACTGAACACTGAGTAATGTGCTCAAAATAAAATTGATCACAGGAATGGGAAGCACACAGAGTTCTTCGGGACATGGCGGCGGGGCGGCGAAAACAACAAAACTACAGCAAGAATAAAAGCTATGCCTTCTTTCTTTACGTGAACATTTGAGCGGCTGTTATGCAAATCTTCCCACATCGTGAAATAGACATGTGGAGGCGTGTTAGAACAAGCCGTTTTAGGAGGGTGTGGCTGACTCTTAACTTTTATAAAGGAATATCTCTTTGGATTTGAGACTTTAGTCTTTGTAACTTTAAAGATCTTCTTTATGCACCAAGAGCTTGAACACTCCAAGAGAAAGAAAAAATTTTAATCGCATCATATGACCCCTTTAATTCGCTGGGGTATATTTGTAGCAATAGCCTAAAATGCATTGTATGGGTCAAAATTAGTGATTTTTTTTTTATGCCAAAAATTATTAGGATATTAAGTAAAGATAATGTCCAATGAAGATATTTTGTAAATTTCCTACAATAAATATATCAAAACTTAATTTTTGAATAGTAATATGCATTGCTAAGAATTTTATTGGACAACTTTAAAGGCGATTTTCTTTGTATTTTGATTTGTTTGCTCCCTCAGATTCCAGATATTCAAATAGTTGTATCTCAGCCAAATAGTGTCCTATCCTAACAACCATACATCAGTGGAAAGCTTATTTATTCAGCTTTCAGATGATGTATAAATCTCAGTTTCGAAAAATTGAAACTTATAACTGGTTTTGTTGTCCAGGGTCACATATGACCCTGAAATGTTTGAGATTCGCCCTACAGGAATGTTAATAAAACAATACCTAATTTGTTATGGGGATATTTGTGTTTGTGTGTGTGTGCGTGTGTGTGTGGACACACCCTTCAGATTGGTGGACCCCTGGTGGCACAAGTTGCTATGTTGATTGGTTTCCTGTTGTGGTTGCCATCTAATAAATCTCATCATACATCATACCCTCCTCCGACACAAAGAAAATCAAAACAGTACCCAAAGCCAAGATGGCATACATGTATCCATATTGCACTCTAAGAGATATAGTCAAAATCACCATGTGTTTTAATAACTGGTTTTAAAAAATAATAACAACGATCAGGGGGCCCAGTTCTTTCACACTTACACCACAAACATTTGCTACGGATGTATGAAAATGTTAATGCTTGGCCAAAGCATTGCACACATGCAAATATGTTCTGCCTTCTTAATGTTCTTGCGTTGCATTAGCGGCAACAAACCTCAGTAATCAAGGGGCCAATCGACTCAATAGACTTCAATCAGCTTCTTTAGCAAGATTCTCTTCAACCTGCCATGACAGTAGTTGACCTGAATGAGTAAACTGACCATGAATGAGTCACGACTTGTGGTCTGAGACATTTCAGAATGCAATGACGCATGAAATCACACTCGATCATAAAACCAACTCCCACACAAAGAGCAAAATCTACAGTAAAAATAAAAAAATCCTATAGCACAAAACCTTCCCAGGTAATTCATGAACTGACTAAATGTATACCTTGAATGCACTGTAAGTAGCTTTGGATAATAGCATCTGCCAAATGCATATAATGTAAATGTTAAATGTAGCACCGCTTCTGCTATCTACTGTACCTTGAATTAATTACTTGTTCTTATGTTGCTTTCATTAAAAGTGTCTTCTAGATTAATAAATATAAGTCAATTAAAAAAATGCTTGCCTGTATGTCAAAACTATACTCCAAGGTAATTTGTTTGATTCCTAGAGAATGCATGAACTGATCAAATGTATGCCTTGAATGCAATGAAATCGCTGTCTGCCAAATGCATAAATGTAATGTACTGTACATACAATATATAGCACTACTTGTGTTGTCTACTTTGAATTATTAATTTTGTTGCTTTCGATAAAAGCATGCTGCGATACTAAATGTAAATGATTTCAAGTTTTCGTAGATAGTAGTTTTGTTACCACACTTCCAAGTCCTTTAAAAAAAAAAGTAATCAGAACAATGGTTTCCTATGGGTAAAAAATATTATGCCATGGGTTTGATTCTCAGAGAATGCATGACCTGCTGAAATATATAGCTTAACACCAAAGCAATGTTGGGTAAAAGTGTCTGCCAAAAACATAAATGCAATGTACATGTATTTTTTTTTCTTTAATGGTGCTTTTTGCTAGATTAATAACTGTAAAAGTAAATTAATTTGATTTCAAATTTTTAGTTAAAGCATTTTATGTTTCCGTACTTACAGTAAGTTTCGGGTCTAAATGGGCTCTTAAAGACCAGTTATACGCAGTCCACAGAGTGAATTTGGATGGTGTGAATTATAAACCCAACCTGGACCATTTTTGTAGGACACTCTTTACAACGTTGGTCAAGCTGTTCAAACACTCGCTGATATCAGTGTTGACTGACTGGAGGAAGCCAACACCAGGGAGCTGACATGTGTGAGCACTGGCTTTAGTTCAAACACCTATGCCCAGATCCGCTCCACAAGGGTGATATAATTTAAAGTCACCTAAACGGTAGCATCTGAGTACATATTGACTTATAACTTTAGTGGCAGTAGATGCAATGGGAAAGTTGTGAATGATGGCTGAGATTTGTCTTGGTTAAATTATGTAGAATATATTTAGATCAATTTATTCATTTTATGTGTATCTTAAGTGCCTGAATGCTTTTAGGGCCAATGTAAAGTGTTTTATTTTTCTATGCATTGTCGTGAAAGCTCCATCTATCGACCAAAAGCCAAAGCATGAAGGTCAAACAGCAGTGGTATAAAACAACATGTTTGGTGTTGCACCTCGAAGAAACAGTGTCTTTAGACTCAGTGAATAGTATGAAATTGCCTACTCCAGGGGGCTGCCTATAAGTGTACTGAACGTTGCTTTGGATAAAAGCATCTGCCTTGTGCATTTGCCAGTTCAAATGTATCTGGCCATTTGTTGATGACCTCGATTGATACCAAACAAGTGTGGGGCTTTTTACAGTCTTGCAACATCTAGACCTATTTGCCGTTGGCTTGCAATTGTATTCTCAGCCTCAAGCGGACTTTTGGGACTAACTTAAGGTTTTAACTTAAGGAAAGTTTCTCTTTTTTTTCCTCAGTGGTCTATTATTTTTGCAAATATTGGTTGTAATAACAGTATTGTTAAATTTAAAGACAACTTTTTTTGAATGTTATCATATCTGCCTTATATGATGATATATTTAAGTCAATAATTGTTGTAACGTTTTCACAGATCATGGATCTTTTGAAAGAAAGTTGACGATAGGCATGTATCATTTCTATTAAAACCAATGGTTCATAGTAGGTCTACATTTGGTAAATGGTTAGATAAGACAGATGTATTATGAATATTGTGAAATTATTAGAATTGTTTGATGAATAGAAAGTTCAAAATTTGAATTAAACATTTTGTATCATCATTAACATCTGTACTGTCATTTCATCAATTTAACTTTTTTCTCAAATTATATCTAAGATGGATCGCTTCAAATAATAATTGATTATTGATTCTGTTTCCTTATCTGTGCATGCCTAATTCTTAACTGGCATGTTGAACAAAACTAACTCCGGTTGGTCACTATACATATCATTCAGCCAGTGTTTTTTTCTGTAAATCTGGACAGTTCTGGACAGGATAAGAAACAAAGTCAAAAGTCTAGCCTCGTTAGGCTGCTAGCATTATTAAGTGGCAGCCAAATAATCGCTATTGTTGGTGCTCAAAACAAGCAGGTGGCACTTCACAATTCAAATGTGTTCAGTTGTTAGATTGTTTTGGAGATACACATGACTGTTAACATTTCCTGTTGTCTTATCACTCTTTCCACCTACAGTAAAATGTGTGGAGATAATTAAGCAGAAGATTAATTGCCGACTGTCGGAGGAATTCCAATAGACCTGACTGAAATAAACCTGTGCATATGAAACTCAAATTAATGGTTGCTGAGCAACATCAATCCTGCACATATCCACCGTCTCTCTCTCTCTCCTTTTTTAATTTAGCCCCTCTGCTTAAGTTAATCTGTATTTCATTGAGGCCGTGAGATAATTAATGCAAATTTCAAATGAGAAACTTTAGTACGAACTCTAAGAAATAAGTTAACAAGGCTGTGATGTCCCAATTATTATATATTTTTTTTCTTTCAGAACGCCAGGAGGAGGCGCGACAAGGCTTTACACCACCAAATTTTATTTCATACTTCAGGTGGAAGTACTCCGATTATGATAGTACACTCCCAAAAACATATTCAAAATGAGTTGTGCTGCTTACTTATGAACTCTATTAGCAAAATGAAAGATTATAGAGTCCACGTGATCATTTTAGTCTCCTGCAGAAAACGTAATGCTAATAAATAAATGAACCAAACCAAACTAAGCCAAATTGGATGGCTTGCTTCCAGTGAGGATGCTAAATAGCTGAGAGCAGTGCTGTCTTTGTCATTAATTATTTTTTTTATTTATTATTTATTTAATTATTTTGCTATTCTTTTCATGCATTTGCTGCTATATCTTACAGCAGGTCTGACTACAGAAGATATAAATATGGTGGTATATGTAAATATGTCTGTCGTGTATCCGTCTGGCTCGTCATTCTTGTTTGATATCTCCAAGAAGCATGTCGCTCTCTACCTAATGCCAAGCTGTAAATCAGAGGAGTCTCAGAGCGAAGAGCCCATCTCAGTAGTGCAAATTTATGTAAATACTGAAGGGTACTCCTGGCCCATATCTGTGGTTGGCCAGTGTTGCTATTAAGGACACCCTTCATGTTTATCAGTCTTCCATGTTTGTCCTAATATCACTAGAAATTATACTTTTTTTTTTTTTTACACGGTTTGAAGAGCTGCTTTATTATGGGGAACCAATTGGCATGAATACAGTGCTGGCAGATTATGACATTTTCTAGAGCTTTTGTTTTGTTTTTGCATCATAATCGTTAATTGCAATCATTACAATTGTGATATATATTTGTAAGTTTGGATATATATGAATATATGATATATGATATATCTTTGTAGACCTGCTATGATGTTTGCCACTAAAGCCTACACCTTGAATGACTGATTGTTCTCTACACTGCTCTAACTACAACTACTACTAAACTACTACACCATAGTTCGGTCTAAATATTTACTATATTAATACTAATTATTATTAGTATACTTTTTCATTATTATGTTATTTAATTAATGTATTTATTTTTAATATTACATTCTTATCTATAATTTAACAACAACAACAACAATAATAATAAGACTCAACTAAAGCAAGGTCTCACTATTGTCAAATGGTTCAGTGATGACATCAAAATGGAAATTGGCTTAGATAAATGTGCCACGGCTGTCTTTAAACGTGGTAAACTAATCAAAAGTCAGAATATCCAACTGAATGACCAGACAGTAATTAGAAACATGGATATGAATGAAACATACAAGTACCTAGGTGTCGAAGAGAATTATAGCATTGATAACATCCAAACGAAAGAGAAGATAGCGAAAGAGTACTATCGTCGAGTTCGTCAGGTACTGAAGACTGAGTTAAGCGCCAAAAACAAAATCACAGTCATTAATACTCTAGCTGTTCCAGTTGTGGCTTACAGCTTTGGTGTCATCAACTGGTTGAGAACAGACATTAAGAGGATGGATAGAAAAACAAGGAAACTCCTGACTATTGCAGGCATCCATCACCCTAAAGCTGATGTTGAAATACTGTATATCAGGAGACGAGATGGTGGTCGTGGATTGTATGTAGTGGCTAAACAGCTCTGGTTTAAAAGGGGAGACCGAAAGCCTGACTCAACACCAAGTACCACCAGAAGAACATCCTGAAACAAACAGAAGACAGTAAATGCAGGATGTGCAACAAGGCTGAAGAGCACTGTTACGGTCTGCGACCTTTTGTGTTGTGTGTGTGTATGTTATTTCTTTTAGTCTCTTCTCTGTTCTCACTCTCATGCTCTTTCCTTGGATTCTTTTGGCTATCTGTGCTGTCATTCATCATTAGTTAATTGACAACGCGTTCCCTTTGCCAATGGCGTTCTTGACCGAGAGGTTCAAATGGAGAACGTCAGCGGGAAGACGGGGGTGACGTTTTGTATTGTGACTGCTGTGTGCACTCGTGGAATGTGTTTGTGTTGCGCTCTTGGGCTTTAATGGCTGGCTATGCCGCTGTGTGGTCTGATGTCTTTGTCAGCTCGCCGCTGGTTCTGAAGATAAGGAAGGAGTGGAAGAGTTTAGTAAGTCACGTGACCTACATACCTGCACGTAGGGATATTGGATGTATAGACACACTAGTTTATTTGTGTGCACTTTCCTTGTATGTTTTGATTTTGCATATTCAGTGTAGTTTATGACGCTTTTGCGTTGAAGATTTTCTTTTTCTTTTTTTCTTTAGTACTTTAGGGGTTTTGGGACTTAGCTAGATAATGTGATTTTTGTTCTATTTTATTTTATGATTTAAGCGCCACTTTAACTTCCCTTATTTTCCTTTGTCTTGTTTGTTTAACTTGTTGTTCCTTGGGGGCAATAAATCTTTCTTGTAGTGCAGTTTTGTGTCATGTGTTCCATTGCCACTTATTTTACCTGGCTTAGTTCTTTAATGTCAACTTAATGTTACCTCTTCTAATCCCTAGATAAAAATTATCATCAGAGACGTAACAAGCACACAAGCCATATTGTGGCCACTTGCACAGTCTGAGTACACCAACAGACACAACAAATTAGCCAGCTATGTTAACTGGTCTATGTGCAAGTATCTGGGAGTTCAAGTTACACATAAATACACGAAGCATGGAACCTAAAAAGTCATCAATGTCACTGATAACATCATTTATGGGGGATGTTCCACTAGTTACCGACATAACCATCTAGCCTGTTGGATATTACGGAGTAGCTTTAATTTGTTACTGTACTTAAATACATTTTTCAAGTATCTGTACTTTACTGAAGTAGTTTTATTTTGAGTAACTTTTACTTTTACTTCACTACATTCAAAAGCAATCAGAATCATACTTTTTTAAGGGGAGAGAGAACACCTTACTTCACTACATTTCATAAAACATATCGTTACTCCTTATAATATATCACGTGCTCTGACACGCAGAAGCGGTGTCTGATTCAAGAACTAACAGATTCTTTTCAATGAACTTTTAAATCGGTTCGCAAATCGCAGCAAACGATTCATTCACGAATTAGAATGAACCGATTGCAGCTGTTCTCGAGTCGACAACTCACTGATTCAAATGAACCGTTTAGTGCGAGTCTCCAGTGAACTGAATTCACAAGTAAGATCTGGAAGATCTTGTGAGTGAGCGCGCGTCAGATGCTGCTAAAAGTAAGTTACTAATGTCGAATTTTAGGATTAATTATTGTAACTGAAAATCATATTTAGGTCAAAATTGTCAGTTGTTTGTGAACTAAATCTGATGTAAAGGGTGATCTATTTAAGCCCACTGAAATGATTGAATGCAGACACATCAACATCAGTGTCTCTGTTTTAGGTAAAAAAACCGAAACATTAAAATAACACAGATTAAAATAACTCATGCACGTTCATATTCCCCGCTGCAGTAACGTTAACAGTTTTATTAAAATGATATGCATTTAGCCCTATGTGACATCTGTTTTTATATTGTTTATCAACAGTATACATTTTTATATTGTTTGGATTAACTAGCGGAGTAGACAGATATAAATGTTTATTCATAACCACACTGAAAATAAGTAAATATTGTTAGCTGATGCTAACTGTCTAACTAACCAGCTTGCTGGTGTTAAGTTGAGGTAATTTTTAGATATAAAGTCCAAATATTTTTATTCAACCACCTAGATAGATTACATCTGAGGGGGAAAAAAATGATTTGATGTTCAGAACATGGTAACTACAGTTATTATCAAAGTGGGAAGTGATGCCCTTTGGGGGCATTTGGCCAGGGGTGTTTTTACACCACAGACAAGGTTTGAGAAGAAAAAAATCATTATGAGATTATAATGATATTTTCCTTAAAATGTTCTTCCTAACTTCAGGCTTTATTCTCATGTCATATATAACTGTGATATTCTGCAGAACAACAAGCTTTTAAACACTTTTTTCTTACTGGTGAAAATCAGATGGTCAAATCTGTTTTCTCTCAGGTACATCGCAGTGTAAGCTTCACAGTGAACATTACTACATCACTCCCATCAACGTAGTCCATATCAACAACAAAAATATATCTTGACTCCATATAGTGGTTATTTTGGGAAAATGCCAGGTATTTTGAGCAGTAGGATTAAAAAAAAAATGTGCTAATATAAAATTAAATTAAGAAGCCTATATAAAATTGCAAAATAAATCTATCAGTACTTTTTACTTAAGTACATAAAAAATCGAATACTTTTACTGGAGTAATATTTTATTATACGTATCTGTACTTTTACTCAAGTACTTGATTTGTGTACTTCGTCCACCACTGCATCTTAGCTAATTGCCCTGGCATAATGTTGCATGACAAAAAAGAGAAAACATGTCTGCTGATTGATATAGCTGTTCCAGATGATACTAACATCATGCTGAAGGAAACCGAGAAGATCAGTAAATACAAGGACCTGGAAATTGAGATCAGTAGGATGTGGAAATGTAAAACGAGAACTGTACCAGTGATAGTAGCAGCATTAGGAACATTAAAGAAGGGTTTCATTCAGAACTTAAAAATGCTCCCAGGCCATCCGTCAGTGAAGTGCAAAAGATTGCACTCATGAGCACTGCACATATCCTTCGTAAGGTGCTTGGGTGAATTGCTGTGATCTCTTGTTGAGATCTGGATTCACCAGTACAACCGCAAATAAATGCGAGAAGAAAATATTTTAATGCTGCATAATCGTAATAATAATAAATAATAATTTTCATAAAACACTTATGATTAAATCATTCGTGTATGTATGTATTTATGTATGTATAATCTATATATATATATCTATTGTATATATCATCTATATAAGAATATATATTAAAATACAAATACACTCATTCTTATTATCACAGTGATTTGATGTGTAGTTTGTGTAATGCTGTATCTATTAATATTTGTCTTCATATTTCTGTTTTTCATTGCCACAGATCTAAAAAAATCAAAAGGCATACAATACGTCATATTTATTTTATTTATTTGTACAACTTATTAATATTTATATTTACATTCTCAGCATCCCAAAAATCATATGGCCATGCCTGTTAAACAGTTCAGGTTACCCACTGTGAATAAAAATGAGTGTGTGTATGTCCAGATTGTGTCTCTTATCCCGTTGACACTGCTGTAATAGAGGTTCTTCCTCTGGATACTGACATTGTGTGATCCCAAAGCATCCTAAAGTAAGCAGCGAATTGTAGATAAACATTTCCTGTAACGGAGCAGATGAAAGCTGTAGCTTGAGGGCAGTCAATTTGCTGAGCTGGTATAAGACGCTCCCATTGTGAGTGCTAAAAGCCATATGATAAATCATGAGCAGCCGTGGAACCGGTGGCATCGAGTGTTTGCCTCTTTGAGCGTTGTCTTTGCAGACTGATGTCACATATTTGCCAGCAACTGTTATCTTTGTGTCTGTTTACTCACAACATGAGGCTCGAACTTTCCATGTATCCACTACATCCACTAAAGCTTGAGCTGCAGCATGTGTAGTTTGGAGGTGATATGTAGCCTCTGGCTCCTGTAATCCTCTGATTGTTTATTTATACATTGTATTACAGTGTCTGATGTCCAAGCTTTATTTTCTGGCTTCACCTCTTGTGAGAGTGCACAGTTATTGCATGACAAATCCACCAAATTCACAGCTGTGTTGTCGCACTTTTCACAAACCTGAATCCCAAAAATTAATGGCCCAGAAATAATTTGACGAATTGCTGTTTATTTTTAGAGGCTTGATTCACCATGTAACTCCAAACTGAGACTTGGACTGGGCGGTATGTGTTGTAAGTGCAAAAACAAAAAACATCAAACGTTATTTTAGATAAAAATGTGCAAGGGAGTGTGAATTCTGTAGTTGTTGAGAATGGTTACTGTTTCTTTTAAGTTTTTCAGCAGTTGTATCACCCTTTAAATGTATTATGTTTGCTGCATGTTAAAAAAAAATGAAGCAGCATAACTTTTTTGCACTACATAAATATCTTGAGCATCAAGCCAGCATATTAGAATGATTTCTGAAGAATCATGTGACACTGAAGATTGGAGTAATGATGTTGAAAATTCAGCTTCGACATCACAGAAATCGTGTGTGTGTGTGTGTGTGTGTGTATATGTGTGTGTGTGTGGCTCAAAGCTTGGTAAACATCAGACCTTCAAGTGAAAAGAAATGATTTGGTTTAACAACTTCAACAGATTTGCGATCTTAAACACTGGTCTCAGCCCCGTGAATTCCCAAGGACAGAAACTTCAGCAATGCTGTGCCACTTTTGGCCCAGATCGATTTGCTTTAAAGCTGGACACGAGGTGAATGTTAAGCTGGTCGTGCAGAACGTCTGATTGTCCCTTGTGTTCGCGGCCTCGGTACGGCTGCACAGCTTACTCAGTCATAAGTTCAGCTGATTCGAAGACGGCCATGTGCAGTCACATCTCCAGAGACAGGGGCAATTTCATAGATGCTGACCATCTGTGGACCTTGGCTTTCAAATATTACTCTGACAATACAAGTAATCTACAAAATGTGTTATTGAATGGAGTTTCACAGAATTCAGAGTACCATTTTGTCATTCTATAACTGCATTTGTGTAAATTGTATCTGCATTTATTTAATCTAATAAAAAATAAATAATTTATTTGATTTTCTATCTAAAGTTGGCTATTTGGAAAAACTATGGAAGCTTGTTCTTAGCACAGGATGAAAAAAAAAAAAAAATGTTATGCCTTTAATACCTTGCGTGATGGGAAGAAAAAAACAAAAAAAAACAGTTCAGAATTCAGAGAAAAAGTCAGATTACTCTTATGAATCAAAATTCAAATATATAATTACTAATTATGAATGAAAAAGTGGAAAATTGTGATTGCATTGTAGATATTGGATTGCAAGAAAAAAAAGTCTGAATTGTAGAAGTTTTTCAGACAATAAGCTTTCCAGACTACTAATTACACAAAAAAAATAGTAATGGTCCTGTGCATAGTTTAATATTAAGTAATTTAGCATCCAACCTCGAGAAACAAACTCAATTAGTCCTCTTCTAAAAGAGGATAGTTCAGAAGACAATTCCAGCGTTTTAAAATCCATTTAAAAGTTGTTTACTTAAAAACCAGACATCGAATCAAAATAGAATACAGTCCACAGGTTTTGTATTATTATTATGATTTTATTATTATTATTATTATCATCAAACCCATAATCATTATACAACATGGTAGTTTGCTAGTCTATAGCATATGAATGCGTTACTTCCCACTTTATTTATGAGGTTTGAGGAACCCATGACAGATAAGAAAACCCTTGATGCATGGCTTGGAAAAGGACATGATGATTTTCATTATGGGATGATATTAGACTCAAAATGATTAATAGACGCACGCACAATTATTCATGTACTGCATACATTTTATACATGTATCTTACTAACCACAAACAAATGCCTTTCAATTTGAGTCTGTGGAATTCAGGATTAAATGATTGTGCAGGGATTTGTACAAATACAGACATGTTTTCGAATAAAAATGTTCTGTTCTGCATTAATATATCATAAATTGCTCATGCAAAAAGGATTCTGTGCATATTTGGATCAGGTGACACGCGTGCATTAATTGACGTCTAGTTCGAGTCGATCTTGTTTGGTTCATTTGGATTTTGAGACTTCATTTTCGCAGTTTACAGCATTTCACGATGCTCACACACACAACTACCAACGAACAAGGCCCAGTGCAATTCATTAACGTGTACACGATTTGAAAAATTTGCAAATGTGCGTCACTACACTGAAACAAATGCTTTTCAACCGGTGTCTGCAGAGTTAAGAATTACATTCATGTGCAGCATTTTCTTCAAGTAGAGACATATTTGTGAATACAAATGTTATATTTTGTATTAAAGTATCATAATTTGTGAATGTAGTTATTAAAATGTGCATTTGTGGATCAGGTGACACGTGTGCATTCATTCATGCCTCTTCTGAGTCGATTCTATTTGATTCATTTGAATTTTGAGACTTTTGTTCCGCCCTTTTAGCCTTGCCCAATCCACACACACACAGCTCGCGATCCACGCGCAGGTGAGCCACAGAAAATCAGCGACCACTACATGGCACTAGCCCCAGTCACATGTGCGCATTCCATCAGTACGGTTCTGTGAATGTTACATTGTGTTTTCTTTGTTTCTTTTTGGTTTGGTTTTGGTTTTCAACTTAACTTGTCTTAAGACACAGAATATATTATATTAATTTTGCCAAACAAGAACATTGTGACAGTACCTTGGATTTTTTTCTTTTCTTCTGGTAATCCACAACGCACTGTGGGTCATTTATTGCCTTCCGTTTATATTATTATTATGAGTACTTATTATGAAAGAGAGTTGACGATGCTTGATTGCCATATCCTGCATACGAGAGCATCAACCTTTCATATAGTCTACATCATTGCAAACTCTGTAGCCTCTTTCATTATCAGAATAACATACGTCCCCCAAACATATACAGTATAATACACATAGAATCTAGATACCTGTTAATTAAACAACTGTAGTACAATCCGTGCTGTTTTCAAAGAGCAGCCTGAGCTCGGGCCAAGCACATAGCCTTTTTGCTCATGTGAAGAGGACGATTTTTTCATGTGAAGAAGACCATGATTTATTTTGACTTTTTTTTGGAAAGTGGGTTAAGTACGGGGGGGGGCGGCTCGGGTGGGGGTTTACATAGGCCTAATAAATAATAGTCTGTAGCATTCAAATTCAAATAGGCAACATTGTGAATATGGAACCATTTGGATTCTGAGATTTGGAAATGAGAGAGTAAGAAAATAAATATCTCCAGAATAAAGTCCTTAGCCTATAATGCGAGATTAAACTCATTAAATATCCAGAAAAATGTAGAAATAAAATATTAAAGAATAAAAATAATTACATTTTCATCAACTTCATCTTTGCAGACACTGACTCAGAAAACAGTTTAGAAATAAGTAGCCTAAATAAAAAATATGTTCTAGCTATTTATGCGACCCGCTTGAGCGCGGAATAGGCTATAGCGTATAAAACGCTCGTTTAGTATAGTTTAGTTTAAGTTAATTTAATAGTTTAATTAAATATAAACGTGTGGTTACTAAATGGCTTAAATGAAGCCCCTTTTAATAATAATAATAATAATAATACAAGGGAGGAATAACTGACAACGTGCTGTTGAATTAGAGAAAGAAAGAAAAAAACAAGGTACCATCACAAAGTTCTTGTTTGGCTAAATTAATTTAAGCTATTCTGTGTCTTAAGACAAGCTCATTTAGAACAAGTTCAATAAAACATCTTTGTTATATTTCTACGGTAGAGGAGAATAGCTAAACCAAAAAGAAACAAAGAAAACAGTGTAACATTCACAGAACCGTACTGATGGAATGCGCACATGTAACTGGGGCTAGTGCCATCTAGTGGTCACTGATTTTCTTAGGCTCAGCTGCATGCGGATCGCCAGCTGTGTGTGTGTGGATTGCACAAGACTAAAAGGGCGGAACGAAAGTCTTAAAATTCAAATGAATCAAATAGAATCGACTCAGAAGAGACGCGAATTAATGCACGCGCGTCGCCTGATCCACAAATGCACATTTTAATCGCTACATTCACAAATTATGATACTTTAATACAAATTATAACATTTTGTATTCACAAATATGTCTCTATTTGTACAAAATGCTGCACATTAATGTAATTATTAACTCTGCTGACACCGGTTGAAAAGCATTTGTTTCTGTGTAGTGACGCACATTTGCAAATTTTTCAAATCGAGTACACGTTAATGAATTGCACTGGGCCTTGTTCGTTGGTAGTTGTGTGTGTGAGCATCGTGAAATGCTGTAAACTGCGAAAATGAAGTCTCAAATTCCAAATGAACCGAACAAGATCGACTCTAACTAGACGTCAATTAATGCACGCGTTACCTGATCCACTTATGTACGGATTCCTTTTTGCATGAGCAATTATGATATATTAATGCAGAACAGAACATTATTCACAGACATGTCTGTATTTGTATAAATCGCTGCACAATCATTTAATCCCAAATTCCACAGACTCAAACTGAAAGGCATTTGTTTGTGGTTAGTAAGATACATGTATAAAATGTATGCAGTACATGAATAATTGTGCGTGCGTCTATTAATCATTTTGAGTCTAATATCATCCCATAATTTTCACCTTCTATTCTTGCAAGCACACAATTTGCTTTGAAGGTAACATTCCACATGAAGGTTTAGCTTTCAAGTTCATTTCCCTTTCATCAATTTTGTTTTTCAAAGAAGTCTGATATTACGTTGTACAGCAGACCCACAAGTGTTGGGTAATGGATTTTATGCCAGTTACACACATAGAGCTGTATTCACATATATGGATCTCCAAGGACATGACTGCATCTACACTATGTACTGCAGAAACATTACCAATTATGGCATGGAAAAAAAAAACTTAAATAACTTATATAATATGTATACATACATACAAAAACAAGGTTATGTAATTGTCTTTAATAGTCAATTTGTTGTATTAAAATCCCATCTCTTGCATTCTTTATCCACAGTGAGATGTATGATTAGATTATAGTTTTCATGCTGTGATTGACTGTTTGAACTTTTTTTTTTTTCTTCATAGAAATGGATTTGGATCCTCTGCAGTGAATGGGTCCCGTCAGAATGAGAGTCCAAACAGCTGATTCAAAAAAAACAATAATGATGAAGTTAAAACAACTTGATGATGGATTAATTTGCAAAACACAGCTTTTAACTTCATAAGACGTTATTTGATGGACTGAAGTCATGTGCATGTTTTTATCAGCTGTTTGGAATCTCATTCTGACGGCACCCATTCACTGCAGAGTATCCATTGGTGAGCAAGTGATAGAATGCTACATTTATCCAAATCTGAGGAAGAAACAAACTCATACACCTTCCATGGCCTAAGGGTGAGTAAAATTATCAGCAAATTCAAATTTTTGACTGAACAGCACCTTTAAGAAAGTTCACAGAGCAAAGTCGCAGTGCATTCTTCCGTCGTTAATCAATGCGAGTATGTGTAGAAATTATAACCCTGTGTTAAACGATCATCCCATCCCCGTGTCATGCGATCATTCCATCCCATTCCACTTCAACTCTTCAGGAAACATTTGAGTGAATCCTGACCAGAGTATGCACAAGTCCAAGGGAGCAAAAGTTCACAATTAGCTTATATAATATCACAATGTTCACACTATAGGATGCACCCTATTTTTCACATTGCGTGTCCATGGAAATGACCTTGCAAATAAATAAACAAACAAATCAATCAATCTTGTTGAGATGAAAACACTATTGAATAGTTGGAAGAATATGGCTTTGGAAATTCAGGGTTTCAAAAATCTTAATACTCAAATGTACATACTTAATGCAATTTGATATCAATAATGTGCAGACCAAGATAAATGCTATGTGAATATACATGCAAGATATTGGTTGTAGCTGCGGCTTATATGTGTGCTTGTTTGTCTGCATCTGGAGTTTTATGCTGTACTCATTTAGCATATTTTAAATTTTAAATGTATTTATTGCTATTTTTTATTGTATTTTCAGTAAAGATGTTTACAGAATTGTATGTATTTATTTATTGTGCTTCTCAATAATTCAGTGCACATAATGTGTATTTATTAACTGCTAATCTAATATATTAATTTCACAAGAAATATGTCATGGCTCATGCTTATAAAACAAGGCCTCCAAAATGTTATGCTTTACATAATGTCATGCAAATGTGTGCTTATGTGCACAGACTGTGGTATATTTTTGTATACAACAAACATTTTGCTTTTATTCTTGAATGTACAATGGCTTTGCAATCAAAATGCGTTAATATTGTTTATTTTGAGTTCATTTGTCTTAGTTTGTCACATTTGTCATTTGTGATATATTGTGAAGGCAAGCATAAAAATCCACTTAAAGTCACGCATAATGGACTTAAATGTGTTCTGAGGCATTTTAAAGTTTCATTCGGATAATGATGCTTTTGGGAAACGTGAATGAAAGCTCTGTTTAGAGCAGGAAACCGGACGCAGTGAATGCCAGAGTATTTCATTTCAGTTTGACCCAACCTGGAGACACAGGGCAAAGTATTATGAGTCTGACGGGACCTTACCATACATTTGAAGAGTGATGCGAGGAGATTTATCTTGACCCCTCAGCGTTGTCTCTGAAACATCACAGGTCTTGTTAAGGCTAATCTGCGAACACCAAAAAACGAGAGTGATTATCCATTGGGTGGCTTCCAGCAGAGCTGCGTCTTTAGCCAAATGTCACCCTAATTCCTTTTGACTGGCTGCTGTAACGATGACAGTCCCTTGATGAACACCGACAGCCCGAGTCCAAGCGGAGGAGGGCCTTTAATGATTTTCATCTTGGCTCGGGCTAGGCCAAGCCGAACGTGTGCTGGCAAAAGCACTATAGCGAGTGGAAACGGCGCAACACAATGGAAATGTGTTAACCTAATCTCCCTCTAGTATTGACGGTTCAAAACAAAAGGAAATTTGTTTACGGCATACTCATTTGGTTAATTTCAGTGTGTTTGGAGTTTGTGTGCGTTACAGTCAGTCATGCGGACTCCGTAATGCCGCAGAGAATATGCCTATGAATGTGATGTGAACTGGCGTTGAAATGTGCATGACTGCCTCTCTCTGTCTCTCCCTCTCTCTCTCCTGCCGTTTCACTGTCACACGCCACACATTTTGCAAGATGAAGAATTATGACTCCGGCTCCCCTTAATGCCGCACACCCCGTCGTTATGATATATTTATCACGTCCATGCAAATCACAGCAACGCAATTAATATCTAGTGACTTATTTACATACTAAATAAACAACTTGATAGTGCATGTGTCGGTCATGTGTGAGTATCACTAAAGGATGCAATACCAGTAGAGAGAGTCAAATGAATGGCATGTGTTTGCACAACGATTTAGTGCGATATTGATCAATGTGCATAGTATTGATAGTGTGTTTATCCAGCTCTGTCTTTACGATGTTAGCTAAATAAAGTGGTAGACCAGATATGTAATGCTTTTATGAATTAACTCCGACTGTATGTACCATTCCGAATTGAAAATACTTTCACATTTTTATTCTGTCTAATTAGATCAAATAACAAACAGGATCGCTAATCTGAATTTGAATTTTAGGGCATAATATGAAAATGGAATCAATCAAACAAACAAACAAATAAATACATATTTGTACATGTAGTTTGAATTCATTTCATTATGAATTTACACTTGTTACACATTTTCATACATGCAACATATGGGTTATGACATTTCATTAAGTGTTGTGAGACTGAATCGACAATGAGTAAATTACTGTTCAACATCCAATGACCAATTCAGTTAAACTTCTCAATCATGATTTGAAAACACCAACTGGGAGGAGAAAAAAAAAGATTCTAAAACCATAGTAAGAGACTGACATTTAGTGTAAATGTCTGCGCGAATATGAACGTGGTTTTGCGCAGCTCGTCAGTGAACAACGCACGTGATGGAGATTTACCGCTGGTTACAGAACCGGCTTTACTGATAAGATGCGCGTTAAATATCGCATGCGATTTATCGTGCAGCCCTACAATCAACAATTACGTTTTAATATATTTACAGTAGGAAATGTACAAAGTATCTTCATGGAACATGATCTTTATTTAATATCCTAATGATTTTTGGTATAAAATAAAAATCTATAATTTTGACCCAAATGTATTTGGTATTGCTACAAATATACCCCAGCGACATATGACTGGTTTTGTGGTCCAGGGTCACATATGGTCTGTGTTATTTCGAAAGAAAAAGGATGCATTCAATTGAGCAAAAGTACCAATAAAGATGTGTATTGTTATCAAATGTTACCAGAACATATTTTAAATGATTTTCTATTTTAAATGTTTTTTTTTTATTTTATTTTATATTATTAGAATTTCTAAATGATCATGTGACACTGAAGACTGGATTAATGATGCTGAAAATTCAGATTTGATCACAGCAATAAATTTCATTTTACAATATATTCACTTAGAAAACTGTTATTTTAAATTGTAATAATATTTCAAAATGTTACATGTATGTATTTCTGTATTTCTGATCAAATAAATGCTGCCTTGGTAAGCAGAAGAGACTCTTTCAAAAAACAAACAAAAAAATTAATCTTACTGACTGACTTTTGTTTCTTGACTATTTTATTTGGAATGCAATCACTGAGGACAGAGGAAAAAGTCTGAAGAAAACTAGTTTATTTGTAACATTTTGATTAGTGACAGACAGAGAGCGGAAAAAAGAAGTTAATGTGGAGCAGCTTGATCGGACATAAAAATGTACCGCATAGCAGAAATCACCCAGGGAACTATAGATATCAGAATGAGACACAGCATAAGCTCCAGTGAGGGTTCATAAACATGCACGGATAAGCTAGTTGCAGTGACCTCTGAATTCAGTGTCCTTGAATGTTCCCATTTTTCGCATTCACATTCTTAGGGTGTGACACCAGCAGGGCTGCACATAGATCGGAAGACTGACACGGTTGATCATTTGTGATAAATTTTTGCTCTTTTAATCATCGTCCTGTAACCTTAGGTCATGGCCTTTACACTCAGAGTCGCAATTAGAAGAGGCATCAATCTGAAAACAGCGTGTGTTACAGCGCTCTTGCTGATATCAAGATAGTTGCTTGCATTCTCACCCCTAGTGTCTAATTTACACCTCCATTTGTCCGGAGTGTGCAATTCGCCTTAACCTTTTGGAATGTCCATCTTTTATAATAGCATATTCCGATACCCTGCTGCATGTTTGCTTGTTTTTACGGTCCCCGGTGTAGCCGGCTATTACTAATGACCGACTATTCAACCAGATAGAAGATCTGGCTTGAGAATGGGTCGAATCATGTCCGAGTCACATTTCATCTTGAAAACAAAACTTACATTTTGCATGGTGGCATTTATTTTTATTGCACTAAATCATATTTTCATTCAAATTGTCACAGTGATTTTTCTCTCCTTTATTCCAGTTTTGTTTCCATTATTATCAGTGGTGATACTGAATACTGCTATGCACAGGCTTGCTTGCTTTATTTATTGAGTTAGTTAGGTTTAGTTATTTAGCTTATGACCTATTTATGTACTTAGTATGTACTTATTTAGGTATTTCTGTTCTTATATAATTAAATATAACTACACAAATTGCATACATACTGTACAAGTACATAAGTACATAACTGAATGTTTATTTAGTTATGTACTTATAAATGTATCTACTTGTTTTAGTTATTTATGCCTACTAAATGCTCAGACAATGTAGTAATACAATAACACTAATATTATGATTTATCACTTATAATAAAAATACAATTTATAATTTTTTTTCAGTTCTTCAGTCAAGTTTACATAAACTGCCTAATCTGCATAAAGTACAACACAATTTTAAATTAAATAAATACAATGTCTGTGTTACACGTTACACATATTTACTATAGTAATAACAATAATGTATGCATAACTACATGCAACTGACCCTAACCCTCCATTCACTAACTCGTGCCAGTCCACAATAACTATTCCAATACTGCCACATGTTATAATCAACATCATTGTACCCGGGACAACTCGCGTAACACCTAACATTCTTCTTTATCAACACCCTCTATAGCCGTGAAAACTGACTAGGACTTGGACATCCACCTATATTGGGCCGATTTCTGACCTTCTGAGTTGCGGCAAGCTCCGCTGATATTATAAGACTTGTAGTCGTACAAAGCATTCACATACGACGCCCTTTTTAATGCTACCAAATATCTCAATTTGTCAGAGATGCTGTGAATTCAAATCGTAGCCGAGACATGCCCACGGTGATAAGCAGCACAGCTCTGTCACTTCGAGTGCATCGCTTGGTTTATACCATCTGGCCCCGGTAGTGTCTACTGTAGCAGAAAACTGAGCTGAGCATACTCGAGACATCTCATCTGTATTTTTGGGCATGGACTGTTTTGTCGGATCCATATTTAAAAGCCTTATTGAAATCAGAGCTTTGGCAATACATTTCGGTTTTATGCAATCCACGAGAGGTTAGTGCAAGCCGCATTGAACAGCGGAAAGTCTCTAAAGGCAGACAACTCTAATCTTCTGTTACGTTCTTACAGCACCCAACGATTATTCCCTGGGGTCAATGTGAAACAGACCATTGTCATCTTCCAGACTTTCTTAGGAGATTTCAACAAATAGGAACACCATTTCCATCAGTAGACAGCTTATCAGCAACATTCATAACATTCTACAGCTCTGCATATGCATGCAACCCTTGCACGCATGTGATTTGATAATAATGATTTGAGCTCCGTTTGTGTTTCTGTCAGCTCCCTAGTTTAATTCAACTTTTTTTTTATGTATTTCATGTATTTTATTTATTTTATTTTATTATCTATACTATTTGATGCATTTTAATTTAGATTTTATTGTACTTGATTTTATTTCTGTTTCATGCATTTCGTTTTAATTTAATTTTTGTGCTTTTTATTTATACATTTTATCATAATTTAATTAATTCATTTTAATGACTGATTGGTGCTTCCTCCTGTATATTATTGCTTGTCTATAAAAGCAATAATATACCCATAGATATGCTATATTTCAAAGCTGAGCATAACTAAAAAAAAAATCACTAATAATAATTTAGATTAAAGTTGATAGCTTTTTCCAGGCCCATAAATCATCATTTTAAAATTTCCTGTTATTTTAATGTGTTCCTTCGAAGCAAAAAGTGTGTGTGTGTGTTGTATTACATTGGCTGACCTTCCTCAGGCCACGAGCTACATATTGCCGCTGGCAACAAAGGGAAGCTAATTTGTAATCTGCAAACATTGCTTATAATCTCTGGGTCCTTTATGAGCTGTTGCCTAGCAACAATATGGCACCTTTCTACATTGAGTTATGTGCAGCTTGCAGTAAAATGTGTCAAACAGAAAAGATAAACTCATATTGTGAAATAAATTGTGTGTGTAGTCATGAAACAAATTGATATGGACAGTAATAAGAAACAAATCTCTATGAATTCCTAAAACATACAAATTAGCCTCTCCATTATTGATTGTCTGTTTGAAGAAGATGTTTGCATGCATATCATCATGCGCGTCACAGATCGTATCACACCTGGTTGGTTCATTTCAACCTTGCAGAGGACGGCACTCGATGGCACTTCCCTCATTTTCAAATGCTAATGTTGTAATCATTCATAATAATGAGCCTCTATTTAAATAAATCACTGTTCAACTGTGATTCACCTTGGAGAGCAGAGTGACTTCTTCAAATTGAAATATTTTCACAAATAGTTTCACTTCTTGATCATTTTGTACTCTGTAAAACAGCACATAAAGCTATAATTATTTGCAATTCCACTATACTGTAGGTTTTTAGCAGAACTTGATATTACTATTAATCATACTGATCTAACATTCTGTTACCCACAATTTGTGAATATGTGAAATGATGTTTAAAATGGATTCATCTTTTTACTTTTTCTTCCTTACATCATTCAGATGTCTGTTAGGGCATATTGTTGAGTAAACATTCGTATCTAAGGTAAAATAGTTGCGTTCCTTCTTTCTGTCATAATGGATATATGATTAAGGGGTTTTAGAGTACCATCAAACAATAAAATTAGTCACAAGCGTAATAGGATAAACATACTCATGAGATATGATCATGTCACACATTTACTGAACCGTGCAAGCAATTAAGGTATAACAAATTGTTTTCAGTGGGAAAATAATGTTTACGACCCCATACTTTTTGGGAGGGGCATTATTTACAGGCTGAAGGGTATGAAATGTCACACGATGCATGCTGATTATTGTTTTAATGATTAGAGATTAGGAGTCGATGCTTTTAGAGACAACTAGAGTTGATCACTAACTAAATGAAGCACTTGACAACGACAATGGCAGTGATTTTATTTATTTTTATTTTTAAGTGCTTTTATTGAATTGCCAGCATGCACAGAAATGTAGAATACAGTCCTGGGAAATGTTTTCTTCTCCCGGAATGACAATTTACATATCAGCCTGTTTCTAGCAGCAGAGCCGCAGCTGTTTGTCTTCAGCTGGACCAATGACAGACTCTTGTCTGATATAATTTTGCATCTGCAGAATATGCACATCTTGAATGGAAATTTCATCCTTTTGTCCATCTGTTTGTTGTTCTATTCGGTTTATTGTACGCATTATAGTCAAAATTACAGGACAGTGGTTATTGTGGTGTTTCTTGACTCTGCATGATTAATTTTGAGCAATGCAGTTACCTTGTAATCACATCTAAGCTCAGTAGTTCATTTTAGAAAGGAAAAGTTGGTTATGCATCCTATTTTCTGTAGTACGTGTTACAAGTATGAAACACTACACATGTTTTACATATTAGAAGTGTTACACATTGCAAGCATATTTTATTTTTATTAATGTATAAAATTAATATATTATTAATCTATGAACATACGTATTAAACGCATATTACACCGTTTATATCACCAATTGTTACCTGTGTTACAAGTGTTACAAGTACTACAAACGTTGGTTACTCTTTCTTGCCTAACGGGTCCCGTCCTTGTTTACAGTGTACTTAATACATTTACGTAACGGAGTAATATGTAATTAACTACAGTACTACTCTAGGTTAGTGTTAGATTTGGCATTTGGCTTAAGAGTTACTGGCAGGTAATTATGATAAGTGTATAATTTACTAGTATTAAAGTACATGTAACGTGTAACAAGGACACCTAAAAATAAAGTTTTACCAATGTTAACACGTATTACATTGTATTACAAGTATTATAAGTATACACAGATGTATACTGTTACAATTAGTCTATAAACCATTTTCATTTTCTCAAACATTTGGGAACAAACTTTAATCATATATGATGAATGGGATTACATAATTGAACATAGCATCATAAATTGACTTTTTCATGATAACTATTGATTTTTCAAGTTTTGCGCGGGTGTGGCCCTTATGTGTCTAGGACAAACCACATAGCAAACGACTCAGAAAACCTAAGCAATGCATACCAGTACGATTAGGGCTGCACGATAAATCGAAATGGAATTGAGATCGCGATTCGACAGAAGCTGCGATTTTCATGCATATCTTTCAGTGAAGCAAGGTTCTGTGATCAGCAGTAAATCTCCAATCAAAGGCCAGAGGGCGCTCTCGCGCTGAAACTCCAAATACGACTCGCAGAAGAAACCCAGAAAATGCCAATAGCTGCAACTGAATAAACAGAAGATTCAACTGCTCTCATTGATTCAACGTGACTAATAAACAAACAACTATGGCAATATGTGGTTTATCTGAGTTTTTATTATAATTTTCATTAAAATAAAGTATATTTATAATGCAATGCCTTTATCACTACTTAAATACTATGAAATATGTTGCGTGCCTTATTTTAAGAAGCCACATCATCTCACAGAAGGACTTATTTCAAACACTCGACTGACGTTATGAAGTCAGTTTGGAGGAAAAATATGTTATTAAATGTGGAATTTTCACATGCTTTCAGATGGAGCAGCATTTACTTCACAGAGCAGCTATGCAAACAGCTCTCATTGTCGCAGAATGATTTCTTCTATTTCATAATCGCGCAATAAAATCATATGCGATTTTTTTTGCGTAACTTGTCAGTGAAATACGGCTATGTGTAGTAAATTCTGCTCCATCTGAAAGCACGTGATGATGATTTCCTGCTGATTACAGAACGGGCATTACTATCAAAATGCGCATGTCAATAGCATTCGATTAATCGTGCAGCCCTAGTACCGATATGCTAAGAAGTACTCAAAAGACCTTTGTAACTGCATAGTAACACTCTAGTGCTGAATTAGCTCAGGCAACCATCACTTTGTGAGCAGCCGTCCTGGATTCCTCTCAAGGTTATTGCAGTCACTGTATTTAGTTACCATATAGATATCATATTAGACACCGTATCTTGTATCTCATCAATACAAATCTCTACAGACTGGAGCCGTGCTGGAGGCAAAACAATATTCAAGTCGTGTGGTTGCCCGTTTTGACTGTGAACTCTGACACTCATACAACTCATCTTGACATTTCAAAGGCCCAAATAAACTCTGTAGTGTTTCTATTTAATTAGCGATGGTCTTTATCGCAACTTTGTGTCTCTGCTATTTTTTATTGAGATATATCTCAAGGATCGGGATCAGGGCCGATCAAGCAATTTTTTAACTGATCGGTATCGGCTCTCCTAAGCCCGATCCTTAAGTTGTGATCAGGAGGGGCATTTTTTTTCTGGCGGGGGGGCCTTTACCCGCCATTCACAGGAAAAAGAAGACGCTGAGTGGTATGTGATGCACGAGAAAAAGTGAGGTCTGTATTAGCACGCTATACACATTTGAGATTCCGTGTTCCGTATATTTGATGCGCACTTTGTAACAATCACTCATTTCATTTAATCGTTTATATTATCTGCTGTACTGAGGATGTCGTTGTTATAACGTGTTGCTTTGGGTTTGTCTTGATTTGGACTTGATGACAGATTGGACTTCTGGACACCGTGAGAATTTGAGATTCATGCTTCTAACCTATCTTAAGTTATGTTGCAATTATTTTGCTTATTGTACATATAAAATACAAGGTTTATATCAGTAGTCACATATTCATAATTGTGACCACACAGTATTACTTTATATTAATATCTGATTATATCTACTATATATATACACAACCAATATAATCATATATGATATATCTATAATCTACACAAACCACACATATATATCTAATTATATATATATATATATATAGATATATATATATATATATATATTATATATATATATATATATATTTGTGTATATATATACACACACACACACATTATATATATACCTTATGTGTTGTGTGTGTGTGTGTATATCATTTTGTGTGTGTGTTATATATATATACTATATATATATATATATAATAGATATATATGTAAGCATCAGTATCGTATGTACAGATATATATATATATATATAATATATATGTATACAATGTTATACATAAGTATATACATACATCTACATGCAGTACATACTGTAAATACATACTCCAGTATATATGATTTTAATAACGTTAATGTACTTGAAGTGTGCACCAAACATAAATTCCTATAGGAATATACAAGAATCAAATCGGGACTCGGTATCGGCAGAGAAAAAGTGAGGTCTGTATTAGCACGCTATACACATTTGAGATTCCGTGTTCCGTATATTTGATGCGCACTTTTGTAACAATCACTCATTCATTTATCGTTTACTATTATCTGCTGTCTGAGATGTCGTTGTTATAACGTGTTGCTATGGGTTGTCTTGATTTGGACTTGACTGACAGATTGACATTCTGACACCGTGAGATTCATGCTTTCTAACCTTATCTTAACGTTATGTTGCAATTACTATGCCGCTTATACATATAAAATACAAGGTTTATATCAGTAGTCACATATTCATAATAGCCTATCTATATTATATATATAGTTATCTAGATATAGATATATAATATTATAATATATATATACACACCCAACAGATATAATAATATAGATATAATAATTATTATACTATTATATATAATTATATATATATATATCTATTATATATATACACACACATCACACCTTATAGATATATTATATTAATAATATCTATATATATATATATTATATATTAATATTACACACACACACAATTATATTCTATAGGCTACGATATACACACAACCATATTTATATATATACTGTATATATATATATTGTGTGTGTGTATATATATTGTGTGTGTGTGTATATATATACAGTATATACAGATATATATATATATACTGTATATAAAATATATATATATATATAGTTATATATGTACAGCATCAGTATCAGATGTACAGATATATTATAGATATATATCATATATTATATATATGTATACAATGTCTACATGACAGTATATAACATACATCATACATGAAGTAATAATGTACATAAAAAACATACATACAGTATATATGATTTTAATAACGTTAATGTACTTGAAGTGTGCACCAAACACACGTTCCTATAGGAATATACAAGTATCGGATTGGGACTCAGTATCGGCAGAGAAAAAAGTGAGGTCTGTTAGCACGCTATACACATTTGAGATTCCGTGTTCCGTATATTTGATGCGCACTTTTGTAACAATCACTCATTCATTTATCGTTTACTATTATCTGCTGTCTGAGATGTCGTTGTTATAACGTGTTGCTATGGGTTGTCTTGATTTGGACTTGACTGACAGATTGACATTCTGACACCGTGAGATTCATGCTTTCTAACCTTATCTTAACGTTATGTTGCAATTACTATGCCGCTTATACATATAAAATACAAGTTTATATCAGTTCATCTTCTTACCCCGCGGGCCGCCCGGTCCGCTCGTTCCCCCCCCCCCGTATCTAATCTATTAATATATATATATATAGTATATAACTACACACACACATATAATATATATATATATATTATATAATATATATATATATGTGTGTGTGTGTGTGGGTTATTAATTATATCTATATAGATCTTAAAAGTATTATATATATATATATATATGATCAGCATTAAGTATCAGTATGTACAGATATTTATCTATATATATATATATATATAATATATATATACTATATATATTATATATTATATTATAGTGCTACATCTATTACATACCATCATACATGCAGTCTACTGTACATAACAGACACTATGGCGAGAATATATATTGATTTTAATAACTTTAATGTACTTGAAGTGTGCACCAAACATAAATTCCTATAGGAATATACAAGAATCAAATCGGGACTCGGTATCGGCAGATACCAATATTCAATGACGGATCCAAATCGAGAAAAAACTGATAGGGACATCCCTAATATGAACACTATTGGCAGATATTTTATATTTTAATGTTAGGTGCTCTCTCTCTCTTCTCTCTCTCTCTCTCTCCTTACCCGCTCTATCTCTCTCTCTCTTCTCTCTATTCTCTATCTTTCTATCGCTCTCCTCTCTATATATATATATACTATATATACCAGGTATAATACTTATCTATATATCTATATATATATAGTATATATAATATATTATATATAATACACATTGGTGCTGTCAAACGATTAATCACAATTAATTGCATTCAAAATAAGTTTTTGTGTACATAATATATGTATGTGTACTGTGAATATTATGTATATATAAATACAAACACAAACAGTATATATTTTGAAAATATTTACAAGTATATACATGTATATATTTATATTATTATATTTTATGGTCTCCCTTATATATATACTATTATATAAAACTATATAACTATAATATACTAAATATATGTGTTATATATTATTATATATTATATATTATATATATATATATATATAAACATAACATATTTTCTTAAATATATACATTGCATGTGTTTGATTTATATATACATAAAAAAATTACACAATACAACACTCATATATTATGTAAACATAAACTTTTTAGTTTGGATTGCAATAAATCGTTTGACAGCTTATCTATATATAATATATTATATATTTATAAATATATATAATATATTATAAGCGTATAATATATAGTAGCGTGGTCTGCAAAAAAAAAGTTATATATCGGAGGGCTTTGTTTCAACAACTTTTATAAACAGTTTGAGAGCAATAGTTAATGACCCCTAGAGAAATACCACATTTTAAATTTCAGCATTCTAAAACATAACATGCGTTTAATCAACCTTATTGCAAGCTCACAGGCAATCCACAATGTGCCTTCAATGTTCCTTCAATTGTATTTTTTATTTAAATTTATGACCAACACGTAATAGCAGGAGTCCACTTTTGTGTTTACGTACAGTCTCGGAGGCTTTGCCTCGCTCTAAGGAGGGCCAACGCAGCCCTCTAGATTTTCAGAAGCTTAGTTTTGTTTCATTATGGTGTAACCGGACTTCGGCCCGTGGCTACACACAATCCTTTGGGTTCGGCAACCAACTAAGATGGCGATCCGGCCATCTTCCTGCTTGATTCAAGGAATTACAGGATGAAGGCAGTTTTGTGTCGGTGGAGGATAAACAAGGTGCTGAGGCCTCGGGTGAAATAGGGATGTCTCAAAGCTAGGAAGACTAATGAGTTCATAGGAGGACAGTGCATTCACAACAGGGCAATCACAAACCTATGTGTAAAATTTAGGTCAGTGCTCCAGCTATAACATCTGCACTGCTACATTGCGTTTGAAAAGAGCGTTTTAAAGGCCGTAGGGTGTTTTCTGTGTTTAGTTCATTTTGCTTCTTGTTTTCTTTCTCTTTTTTCCCCTTTTGTCTATTATCCGTAGAGCTTGGAAAATAAGATGTGGTGTGATTTGTTAAAGTCTTGGAAATAGTTAGGAGGAACATGTAAAGTGTTGTATTGTAAAGTCAGCAAGTAAATATTAATAATAATAATAATAATAATAATAATAATAATAATAAATACTAATGAAAGTAATATAAAATAACAGCAGTTGCAATACTATTTAGTATTTAATCGTGTCTTCAAATTGATGTTTTGAGCAAATTATTTTTCATTTCAATGATTTTCTGTGTGTGTGCAACATTATAAAGTGGGCATTGTTAATGATAATGAGAAATAGTTTAAGTCTTTGAGTTTGAGTTGTGTAACGCTCATAATTATTCTTCTGCCCACATACAGTATGTGAAGTCCATATTTGCTCAGCATTCTGCCTTTAGTTTGACCTCTGTTTTGAAGAAAATTCACTTTGATTTTTCTGAGTCAAACTAATGATGTATGTGTGGTTGCATATGGGCAGTATATGTTTGCAGTATTAAATATGAAATCGTAGTTGTTTTCGAGACTTAAGATTGATAGAATGTAAAGAGTGAGGGTGTCCTTGTGGGTGTGTAATGAAGACATCTTGTAACTACTGTACATGCAGAAGAAATTGAGTTGAAGGAAGAAAAAAATGCACATATAAACAAAGACTTGTTACATAACTAATAACCAATGAGAAATTAAAAAAACGGATCAGTCCAGGTAAAATCAAAGCTATTTAATGTGTCTGTTTGAAAGCTAGTCATTAAAAAGCTGGAACCTCATTAACCCGGCAAACTTCAGTTATTTAAATAAATTACATTAAGTTGTCAAATCTGCTTGATTGACATATTCACATTTCATAATTAATGTTGCACTGTACCAAATGGTTGGTTATTAGTAGATAAAGCCTGCAGTTCTTCAAACAAAGCTGCCAGAAAATGGGAACGTTGACTTACAGTAAAGCGTATAGCAGGATTCTCATGATCATGGACAAACAAATGCATTTTGAATAAATGTTAAAATGGAAATTAGTGAAATTAAAAGTCATGGAAGTGTCTCTAGTTTTTAAGTCATACTGGCTTAATATAGCCTGTGTATATTTGTGAATGAATGATGTGAGTGAACAGATGATTTGTGGAACTAATTGTGAGTGAATCATTCTTTGGAATTGACTCTCTCAATGATTCAGCAGAACTAGTAATTACTCTAAATTATTATTTGGTGTGTCCGTGTCAATATTTTGTACTACACAGCAAAAAAAATAAAAATGCACATTACTTTTTTTTTTTACAAACTTGATCAAAAGCACATAAACATGTTGAAGTCCAATTTTTTTTTAAATATGTTTGTTTAATTTCAAATATGCTTTTATTTTGTCATTTAAGATGCAGTATGACTGTAACGCCACACATAGAGTGCAGTAGTGTTTACATATGTATAAATTCAGTATTTATTTATTTTTTCTCACGTATGGGAAGTTTAAGAGGTGACCATTCATTAACAGCATCTTGATAACTTTAGTCCACCTCAAGTACAACTCATGAGTGATTTTAAGCTTTGTTTATTCTTAATGCCGTCCATTAGCTCAAGGTTAGCATTGTGTGTCATTGTCTGAATAGCCGCTAATTATGGTTAGCATCTCACATTGTTAGGTCACTGATGTTAATGGAAAGTGCAGCCATGTGCAACTGTTATTAACCCATGAAATTAGATAATCTGCCTAGATTTATGATCATCAGCAGTTATGTCTCTCTTATGTTGTATTGCTTTCGGTGTAAATGACATAAGTACATGCACAATTTGCACATGCGGTCATTATGCACATGTAAATATAAAACAATTATTCTAACTGTGCATTGTTCAGAAAATAAGAATTGTTATGACTTTAACATTTTTTTTTCTACCACCATGTCCTAATGTCTTCATTTGTATTTTTTTATGTATCATTTAAATACTTTTTATAGTGGAAATGATGGTGGAGAAATGTTTAGCTAACATTTTGGTAGCATTATAAGTTTTTAAGAGGTAATGTAAAGCCTTTTTTATTATTATTCTTATGTTGTACTGTTCTCTGAGGGCCACTTACAATGTTATCAAGATTTTTACATAAAAAAAACATAATTTAGAAGTAATAAGCTATTTTCTGTCATGTTTTTAACCCCCCTCATCAGAACGCTCTGTTTGAATAGGCGTGGCGGATTGTAGACACAGAAGTAAACGCCACTGCTATGATTGGCTAACAGTTGTGTATATTTGGCAACATACATTCCTTATAAGATGGACGCTGCTGTGATTTAGGTCAAAAATGCATAAATACTCAGTACATATCAAATGATCTGTAAGAAGAGACAGAGCAATAGTGATCACGTAATGAAAACCGTTACACTTGTGTTGCGACATTACTGTCGGATCCAATATGGTCGGCACAGCATTGTCTTTTAGTTTCAATTTTTTTTTTTTTTTCGTTTTCTGAAAATCCGCGTCGATTGTGCCGTGTTTGTAAACAAATCTCAGTAAATGAAGTGAACAAAAGACCAAAGTTCTTACTGATGTGGTCTGGAACTTCATTAAAAATAAAGTGAATTCACTCTATCCTAACGTTGGGATCAGAAGGAAAGCAACGCAAACACAATTTTTCCACAACTTTGCACTGCACAGAGTCTTGCTGTCTTTAGAGCATCTTAATCGTTTGATTTCTGCGTAGACCTGCGTTTGCCTCTTTCGTAAACACTATATGCACGAATCGGTGGGCGGGGCAAAACAGGCAGTGATGCAGAAGCAGGCGTTGATCTGCGGAGGCGGTGCTTATCCACGCTATTACGTCATAGAGTAAAACATTCCAAAAGCTCTAATTTTGGCAGATTGGCTTCAATATAAGCTGTTTTTAGACTAACGGCAAAGTTGTGAGTTCTGAAACTTACAGGAGGTTTTTATAGTGCAATGACGTCTTATGTGTCAAAAGATCAAGGGCATTTTGGTTTCTCAGTTCATGACACCTTTAATAATGAAATCAATCTGGGACATAAAAGTGGCACAGTCGAAGAAACACCTATAGACTTTGACATAGCAAAACAAAACATAATTTTATTTTTTTTAAGAACAGTTTCTAATTGAATTCAAGTTTTACAGTTATTTTACAGTGCAGTTTTTTTCCCTCTATGAAGTTAGCAGGTCAGATCCACCGTAAAACGTTTTGCTTTCTCCTCCTACTCATCATCCTTTCCCTTCTTCTGCCTTGAAGGCATTTAGAAGTTTCATGATCAATTCCCACAAAGCCTTGTGTGCCGTGTGTCTCCGGCGGGCTTCACTCCCCTCAATCATTTGCGATGCTCCGCTCCGCCCTGACGACTGAAGGTCAAAATAAACTGGATCGTTTAAAGCTGCCTGGGGAGGTACTGTACACTATATTGAGTTCCCTTCTCGTGTTGTGACGGCGAATAATGGAATCTACTCCAGTCCTCTATTTACTGAACTTTCCTGTGCAGTTAACCCTGTCGAAGGAGAGTTACACGCAATGACCGCATCAGTGTATCACAGCTGACTCACGCTGACATGCTTTGACAAAACAGTCATGACGTTAACATGACGGGTTATTTGCTTGGATGATTTCTCTGGGAGTGCATCATGTCTCATAAATAAATGGTGCTGTTGTATCAAAGCCTCGGGGTGCCTTTAATAAGCATACTTAAATGGTGGAATAATTTTAACTTTAACCCTAAAAAATTAGTCTTAGACCCCATTAACTTTCACCATGGCTGATTGTGTTCCCGCCCTTTTTGTATTGATAATTTATTAACTTTAAAATGTAATTATTAAATATATTAAATAAAATTAATTAAGCATTTTAAATTATGTATTTACCTTGATGTTTCAAAAAAGCGGTGATGACAAGTTCTGGAATGTATGTTGGATATAATAAACTAAAGGAATAAATAAAACAATGTATTTATTTAAGGTTTGCCACAATGTGAGGGCAAAAAAAAGCAATTTAAAATAAATACATTCATTGATATAAATATAATATTACATTATCAATAAATTGTACAAAAAAATATATATTTTGTGATATCACAACCAGCACATATGTGAACCCCCTAACTGTCCTTACTAAAACATACATTTCCCATGGATTTCATTGTGAATATTAAGTACATTTCCTTTTTTCTTATGAGACAGTATTTTCTTGTTTTAAAATTAACTGTATAATAGCAATAACTACACAATTATGTTGTCAAATTGTTCTTCCTATATTGTGCATTTCTAGAGGTATGACTTTTCCCAGCAAGCATATTAATAAATTGTGTAAAATACTGCTTTATTGAGAATTGCTGTACTATTTACTGTCTTATTTACACCGGTGGTGTTGGGTTTTTGCCTCTTGGCAAGCTGAAACTTTTACTTTAGTACATTTAAAGAACACCTCCAGTAATCCTATTGCATTACCGCTAAATATTGCACTCAACTGATGTTTCTATATGAGAGTGTGTTGTGATATTACAGGATGAAATCAGATTATTTCAGTTGACCAGACAAAATTATATGACAGATGGGTGAGGGACTGCAGACAGACCTCTTGTCTTGGTTTCACAAGGGTCCTTAGAGGTCCTTCATGGCAAAAGATCTGTGAAAAACATGCATGGGAAAAGCATTTGTTTGCTTAGATGTTTGCCTTTTTTGATGACTAATTTACTGCCATGGGCACATTACATGCAATAAAAATGACACCCTTTGATCATAATAAACATGTAAAACGTTGGACATTTTTGAAGGATCTATGAGGCTAGATTGCTTTATAACATTATGTTGTATTTACTAGACGTTTGTCTATATGCCCTGTTCATTCTAACATCAGTTTTATCACTGCAGGTCACAGACTGGCTGTGTTGTTAATCGATCTGACTTTATCTAGGATGTATTGCTGTTTAAAATAAGATGTTCATCTATTTTGACCACAAATCAGTTATTTAGGCACTGAACATGTATTCTGAAGGAGAAAGAGGTTGTATATTAACTACAGCAGTGGAACTAGATAAAACATCGAACTACGTTCAATAATATTTACATGTATGCACTTGGTAGACTGTTATATCCAAAGCTACATACATAGCTCAAGGTGTTTAATCAAAATGTGTTGTCAGAATACATTTGTGCATTGCCTTCAAAATTAACAATATTATGCAGAGTGTGTTTTTGCATTGCTTGGCTGCTGCATCTAAAGCAACATTTAGAAGTATTTGCACTGCCATTACAATTGCATAGTTAACGCTATGAGATTACCATTTAAAATTAATATTTTTATGATTCATTTAAATAAATAAATTATATTTTGCATATGAATCTAAAACTGCCAGTAGGTGGCGGAAAGTCACTGTCTTAATGAGTGAGTCATGGAATCATCATTCAGCGATTTTCATCAGGAAACAAAGGCAAAACTTAACATGGATTAGTTTAAAAAAAATGCTGGGGAATTAGTAACAACTGTGTGTTGCTCGATGAAACAGAAATAAAGAGACAATATTGTGTCTAAAATGAAACAAACTTGTTTACTGAACTCATAAAAATCACATTTGCAATCGTGTTGATTTTTGAAAAAAGCAGCGCTTGTTCACATGATATTGGCTAACTTTATCATATAGAAATATAAGACAAAATCTCACACATGTGCATTTTTTCCCGACCTCATATTAAATTTTGGGGTCATTTTAACGGCGTACTAGGCTACATTATGTAGTGTGAACATGTTTTGGTTTGATTTTTGCGAAGTGAGTTATATACTCAATGTCAGCTTTCATATCGTTAAAACTGTTATCGTAATTGATACATATTGAACACCTCCTAAACAAACTGGCTCATTCTCATTAAAATGTAACGTTTTCACCAGAAATGGGTAATTCTCATTGAAAGCACAGTTTTTGGGTCACATTGTTGTTGCACATGGTCGCCCCTTCTTTCTGCCCTTCCAAACACCTTGGGCCAGAATCTAATCTAACTCTAAATGGTACCTTGCTCTTTCAGTTCTTTTGGTGTCAACACTTCTTTCTGGTTCTTTGCTAGGATGCACTTGTCACAGTCGCAGCCCAGTCCTTGCCTCTGGTGCAAGTCATGGTTTTGTTTGGCCAAGCGAACCAGCTAAATAAAGGCTTCCCAGCATCACCTGAAGAGAGTCCTGAGCCATTAGAGTCCTCCACATCTGTGTCTTAGAGACTACAGTGTCAAGGATAAGATGGGATTTAATGAATGACTTTTATCTGAATGATGACACCAGTAATTGAAGCAGGTTAGACTTGGAGAAAATGGAATGATAGCAGTCAGATACTTGAAGCCCCCCAGGATTGGTGTCAAGATGCTCTGAGGCGATCTCATGTCTGGTTCACTGCATCCTTCTGTGCTTAAGTGTCTTAACAGACAGCTAATTATCACATTGCATTAAAGAGGGTGCCAGCTTGCTCTTTTCCGCCATGTGTTTTTCTTTTTTATATATTTGTTATGACTGCTGAGAGTTTCTGCCAGCTTTTCTTCCACCTCATCCTAACCAGGCACAAAACATCAAGTTTCCAGTGTAAAGTAGTTTTTTGTTTGTTTCTTTCTTTCTTTCCCCCTCCTCTATGCACTAAAAAAATGTTTTATACATCTTATTGCAATAGATACATGTTTATTACAACGAAAATGTCATATTGCATCTCATCTGAAACAAATTACCTTTACAGATGGTGTCACAAGCTATTTTATTTTATTTTGTATTTTGTTTTATTTTAATGCTTGATGTTGACAAATTAAACCTAGTTAAGTACATTAACCTAAACTAACATTTCTTACTTAACACTCTGAGGTCAGCAAATGCATCGGGGCTTTCAGCTGGCAATTTTCCGGATAACACAAAGCAAAATAACTTAAATTATCATTCATTAAAAAACATTTTTGTTGTACAGATAAAGAATTACATATTCGATCTTGAAAGGGTTACTTGATCCATTTCCATTACTACTAAAAAAAAAAAAAAAAAAACAAATATATATATATATATATATATTATATATATATAATATATATAATATATATATATTATATATATTGTAGGTATGTACTGTATGTATATTATGAGGTTCCTATAAAATTATATGTATATTATTACTATTTTTTTTTTTTCAAATGCACCTGTGAACATTAGCTAAGGAACTTTGAACTAATAAAAACAATCACCTTTATGTAAAAAAAAAAAGATGATATACATATGTTCATGTTATTGTTTACCATATTACATCAATTGCATTATATCGATTCCAATGTAAAAAAATGTGACTTATTGTTACAAAGGAGTTAAAAAAAAAATTAAAAAAATAAAAATATTGAAAATCTTAGAACAGTATTCATTTTTTTAGAAGAAAAGAAAGACACTTAAGTATATCTTTCAGTAAAAAATATATACGATATGTGACCATGGTCCACAAAACCAGTCATAAGGGTACATTTTTCGAATTTGAGATTTATACATCACCTGAAAGTGAGCTTTCATTTGATGTATGGTTTGTTAGGATAGGACAGTATTTGGCTGAGATACATCTGAGGGGCAACAACAACAAAACAAAATATTGAGAAAATCGCCTTTAAAAATTGTCCAAATGAAGTTCTTAGCAACGCACATTACTAATCAAAAATTAAGTTAATAAATTTAGGAAATTTACAAAATATCTTCATGAACATGATCTTTACCTAATATCCTAAAGATTTTTGGCATAAAAAAAAATCAATAATTTTGACACATACAATGTAATTTTGGCTATTGCTAAAATATACCCATGCTACTTATGACTGCTTTTGTGCTTCAGGGTAACATATATGGGTGACCGCTGAACATCTAAACATGAAAATGTCACATCACAGAAGTAAAAAAAAAAACAAAAAAAGTTTTTCAATATATGCAGCATGATTTTGGACCAGTGATCTATAGAATATAAACTAAGCGCAGTCCTGGTTGTGGCTGTTTATGATACAAAAAAAAGAATACAACATAAATGAAATAAAAACGTGTAAAAGACAACGTTTCTTTCTAGGCGCTTCATTGCCCAGGGTTGTTGAGGCTCAGTGTTATCCTGCTGCTGCGGGATACAGGAAGCCTTCTTCCTTTTGCTTTGATTGTTTTCTTTCTAGGGCACTTTGATCTTGATTAAAATCGATGACATTTACAACATGCTTTTCTTGCATCCTAAACAACTTTTCCTGGCCACTCCAGCAAGCCTTGATCAACCTTGATTATGCCTTATACAGAAACCCATTTACTGGCCAGCACTATATCGTCACATATAACTTGCAATAAATATAACCGCGATAGGTCCTCAAGTAGCTTGCTACTATTTTAGGAGTACGTCTACTGTTTATTCGGTCACACTCTGAAGCAGATGATGCATTTCCCAAAACACTTGAGTCATGTACCTTGAAGAACAGTTTATCTCAATACAAGCTTTTTTTGAGGCTGGGAAACATCCACAGTTTAAAGTAGCTGTAATTGATAAAATAATGTTCATACGCATTACCAGTCCTTTAATCATACACAGAGATTTCCACATTTTAAGCTGACAGTAGATCGCAGAGTTTCCCTTGAGCTAATCGGTTTCATAATTTAACAGCACAGACAATGTTCAGTAAATGTATCGGCATAGAAGCAGAGTTTCAGTTATTTGACTTTGAGAAATTTGACTTTGGAAGTTATTTTAAGCGTTCTGTGTTATTCAAAACATCACTATCTGAAATCAAAAACAGAAGGAATCAAAAAAGAAGGATCTTAACGCATCTCTTTTCCAAGCAAAATTTCATAACGCCTGACCATGGCTGTACATGCTTTAAAATGGACAAAATATGAGAGTAAGGGACAGCCTGCAATTTAAGTTGTCTTCATGGAAAATCTTTCTGCTACAAATCACATTCTCATTTTTCCAACTATTATGTTGTGAACCAATGTCATTATGATGTTAAACATTTCAGGACATGGCGAGGAGTCGATTTAGAATTCAGATCACAGTGTGCAAACTAATGTAAGTTGATTGTTTTTATTTTTATTTTTTCATGCATTGGTCAATTTTGGGATTTTGCTTCCATGGTATGTATTTTTTCAGAAAAAGCAAAATGGTTATTTTATTACACTTCATCTGTGATATTAACACTAATGTGACTTTTACAACGCATATATTTAAAGGTTGTTTTCTTAAAATTAATTCCACCCTGCACTGAGCCAAAAGCCCCCCCCCCCAGCTATTCAATTTGTATCATTTCATAAATCAGAAAATAGAGTCACCCAAAATCTTCTCTGTAAAAACCCTTACTAAGGCTTTAACCAAGATTTACATTTCTATTTTTGGGAATGCATGCAAATGTGTACATATTTAATTGTTACTCATCATTTGCTTATTTAAACACAAAAATTCTAAATGTTTTTGTAATACAAAACCCTTGTCTTAATATACTGTGATTAATTCACTGGGGAAATATGGTAATACTAGTTAAATCATCTAGCCTCTTCACCTGATGTGTCTTGCCATAATAGTGTTTATTTTGTCTTTTTGCAGCTTGAAAACCTTGCACACTGTCCATGAACTGTCGTTGTACAGAAGCGAGTGTGACAATGCCCATGTCTTGTGTCTAACAGCAACATACGGGTTTCACACGTCATGAAGAGAGAGAAAATAATGTCTGAATTTTCATATTTGGCTGAACGATTCTTTTAATTAGCCCTGCACAATTAAACCCGGACTGATTTTTGGAAGTCATTCTGTACTTTCTAAGTAAGCGACACACTCAGACCAGCGAGGCAAAGGCGACGGAGGGCAGCAGCCCATGTCCAGACACTAATGAATGAAATTGCTTGTGTAAGCCCTTTTCTGTCTATAAAGCCTTGAAAGGACACTGTGATACATTTGAAAATCCCAGAGTTATCAAAATTCAGCTCTCTACTCACCAAATCAGCGTACATGATGTGAGCTTTGCATTTCTGCTTCCTTTCACTCGCCGGACTCTGCTACAAAATGGCCTAATGTGCAATCTTATTCTGTGGATTTTCCAAAGAGGCATAGTAGTGGATGGAAACGGAGATGAGGGGGGTTATTTTCCAATTGGCCTTGTGAAAATGGGCAATTTCAAACTAATTCAGGTTTATTTATGAAGCCATTTCCGAATCGGAATTTATTACAGAGGACGGCCTGAAAATGGTCCTTTTAAATATGACTCGAAAATGGGCATTTTAAAGAAGACTCGATCGTTCCAGTTCCAGTTCTTCCTAGACACGGGCGATAAAATGACCTAATATCCCAACTATCGAGGAGTTATGCATGAGAGCAAACGTAATATGCAATTCAAAGATTTCTATATGGATAATGCAATTTTACATATGAATTGCACTCATTTGCAGGGTCTAAAAGTAATCTGCATGGTCGAAGCTACTTCCAAACTGTAAATTGCCCAGCAGCAAGCCACCAATGATTTATTAATCTATAGTCAATATACTCTTTTGAAAGTCACTAACAAAAATGAGCTAACCACACTGAAGCTATACTTAAGGGTGAATGATCATAATAATCACAATTACTCACACTGTTAAAAACAAAAATAGTGCTACATTTAGTTAGTTACTCCTAGCACTGATCTTCTGTTACAAAACTGAAAGGGGGTCAGAAATGGCACAGCGTCCAGTCAGAAACCATGCATGCTACAGACTTCCCAGATTGTTATTTGGGTCCTTTTTTTTTACTTTCCAGTAAAGGTTACATGCCCGCTCAACTCTTTTGTATTCTGGCCTTGTCAGTTTATCAAGCAAATAATATGTTTGTCAGGCATGAAAGCCCCCAGGTCCCCCATTGAACTTTAACCATATGTCTTTTTTTCATTCTTTTGTCATACAGGGAATTCAGTCGCCCTGAACAGTAACCATCAATCCGACGCATGGCTAGCTGACGCTGACTGACAGATCAGGCCAAAGAACAGCCAGAAGAGAGAATTGCTTCATCAGTTAAGCTATATTTGAAGTTTCCAATTTACATATGCTAGCTGCGAGCTTTTTGGAGCTTTCCTGGCCAGGCTGTTGGTGTTATTGGAGTAATCTAGCCAACTTCATTAAGTGTCTGACATGCCGTCATATGTGGATGAAACATGTAAAGTCTATATGCAGTTTATGTGAATTATATGGGGAGTATGGGGCTGCTTAAAGACACAAGGGCTGGGAGCGGTCTATATCAGTGATGGGCAAACTTGGCCCTTTCAGGCCACTTTCCTGCAGAGATTTGAACCAACCCTGATAAAACTCACCTGCCTATAGCCTTCTAGTAGTCTTGAAGACAAAGATTAGCTGGTTCAGGTGTGTTTGATTAGGGCTGGAGCTAACCTCTGAAGGAAAGTGGCCTGGAAGGGCCAAGTTTGCCCACCCCTGGTCAATATAGTGTGATTTATATAACTGACAGCTTGCCGAAATGAATAATAAAAATAGGTAAAATGCCACAGAATGTATTTCTGATGTTTGCGGTTTCCTCATTACTCATGCTGTGTGAATGCATTCGCTGAACTCTGTGATTTTGTTCCAAACCGATAACAGAACGCATTATTTTAGCATTTGCTTGGCCATCTGTGTGGCCGCACTGTACACGCTGCTTTAAAGCGTTTCCATTACATACTTAATTAAGCTCTCATTACATATCCCCTAAATAATGGATCATTAACTTGTGAACTCAACCATAGTCAACCTGGCTTTTATTAATATGGGAGGGGCAATTAGAGTAATTTAATGAAGAATAAGAAGAAGAAGAAGAAGAAGAAGAAGAAAAAAAAGCATTCTATTAGTTTGACTTTCAGGTTTGTGAAAATCCATAGGGAACATGAATTAACCAGCACTCAACATTAATGAGTCAACGAAGTATGTGACCATTAACTTTAACAAACTTCAAGAAGCTTAAGAAAAAGCTGGTGGTGTATATTGATTTAAACTTAAATTTGTCCCAGAATGCTTGCCTGGCATATGTAGTGTTGGAATCTCTGATTTACAACTCAATTGGTTTCATTTATGTACGTGTTCAATGTTTAATAATGTTAAGATGTTGTTTGTAGCACTTGACAGCTATGGCCACAGTGTGGAAAAGAGCAGCACAGAAATGTCTTCGTTGCACTCCACCTGAAAATAAATAAATACAGATAAATTTTGTAATGTTTGTGTGAATGGCTTCTTTAACCACTGTGTCATCCCACTCTATATGAGAGAAAACAGTGACTTATGTTCTGAAGTATTATCAGAGTACATGAGAGTGGACGTGATGAATCATGCGTCAGCACACAGACGTGATGAAGTACGGCAGGGAAGCGACGTCAGAGATAAAGCTGCACGCTACGTTTGAACACATTTGTCCAGACAGCTGAGAAATAGAAATGCACAACAGACTGGTAAATGTCGCGCCACAAACACAGAAACATCAACAGCACGTCATCTGTGGTTTGATCATCCTTACGCGTGTAGTGTCAGGTGCTTTCATTATGTAGCTTGATACGATCTGCTTCAAAGCATATATTGGAATTATCATTGCTGTCAGACGTGTTGGAAATTTGATGTGTATGTTGATGTTCATAAGATGGGAGTGCTATCATACTGTCTCTGCTCATGTAGCTGGATCTTATCAGGATATATATGACAGGCTGCCAGACCTGTGCTCGATGTTTGCTTCTCATTGTGTTTGAATGTATATCTAATAGTCTGTTCTCAAAAAATATTATAGGAAGATACTGATAGATAGCACTTGCATTGCTTTACGGGGGATTTATTGCGGAGAACGTCTCAAAGAACACAAGTTCCCCTAAGCAGTAAACAGAAAGTTATATGTAGCAATTTTGTCAAGGAACTAACTAAAAATAGTGACATTACTAACGTATCTACATTTTTCAGCAGGGTGACAATAGCAGTGCCATTGTTAAACAGTGTAATTAGGCTACTTTTCGTAACAATTAGCGGTATAGCATGATAAAAAATAAATAAAAATGTAGCATTTTAGGTCAAATGGTATTGTGTAATCTGCAAGAGTTCTGTGTTTATTCCTTAGAATGTTTGTCTGACATATAGTGTTCATTAAAGCGAATCAGTTCATTTGAACAGTTCATGTTGATCCTATTTAATTAAATTATTATTATTATTAGTGTAACACTTGAAGCTTTTATGTATAATGCACTGTATAGATTTCCATAATTTACATTATATCCTTTCATAAAGAATTGTAAACAAAGTTCAAATGCATTCTAAAATTAGCAGATTCCTTGAAATTGGTTATTTGTCATGTGTGTTAATGCATTGTGTGGCAATGAATAGATAAGTATTATTATGCATCATAACTATGGTTAATACTCTTAAGATCATTCAATGTATTATAAGGTGTGTTACAAAAGCAAAATGAATACTGTTAATAATGCATTTTATGTACAAAGGCTTTAAGTAATGTGTTACCATCATTTTTGTAATGACACAAACTTTTAATTAGGATATGCTGTACAATTACAAGATGATATTAAGTGTGTGATTTGCAACTTTATCAAGATCCTGGCCCATGTCTAGTATACAATATATGCTAGCTGTTGTACAGCCTCGACCCCACCCGCCAACCTTTCAGTTCAGCAAAGGTCAGCTTTGTAAAATGGTTTCATTGGGTTGTTTAAACCACAGCAAATTCCAGTATGCTGAAACTGAAAGTCTTTTATTTAATGCAGTTTTGATTGACTGCCAATACTGCCAAATGCAACAAGGCAAAATCTTTTGGAGATGATATTCCGTTTGTCTTCTCATTAAATTAATTCTCTAGACATGTGCCATTTATTGTGGATGGGTAGAAATAAAAAAAAAACAGTTAATTATCTATTTTATTAAAGGAAGCCAGTCTGCTTTTTTTCTTTCTTTTTTTTCGTCAGCAAGCTTGAGGGCGGAGAATGTATTCTAGACACACCGCATGCAATTCCCAGAGACACCCAAAGAGAGGAAAATAGCGTCTATTACAACTTCCCTGGAAACCTTTGGGATAAGTAGTGTTATTTATTTATGTATGTATTGTTTGTTTTCTATACTAGAAATCATTCAGAGGCTTCTACAGATCGTTGAATGTTTCCAAATTTAGCTAGCATACAAAAACAAATGTTATGAAATGGGGTTTAACTCAAAAAAAAAAAGACAATGCGAAAGTTTGGCCTCATGATTCTCATTTTAGTGAAGCACATTCAAATACAAAATTAAAAGTGCCCATCATTTTTTTCAGTTCATTTCCATATTTAGTCTCAAAGGAAAATGTCCTTTCGTCTGCCACTTCATCTCAGAAGACAGATCTAGCATTTTTAACATTGGGTAATGGGTGTATGCAAGTATATCCAGACTGAGCTGCTTGTTTAAACTCTGTTACATTGACCTTCATTTGATGTGCTGGTATTTTCCACAAATGAACGTCTGTCAGAATAACATCTTGGATAATCATTGATTGAGGACGCTGATTGCCGAGCTCTCGAGTTTGCATTGCAGCAAATGACATCCATGCAGATAGATTCAGTTATGTTCATAAATACAGCCCGTTCTTCGACTGTTCGGCGGATGTAAGTGGCACAGGTGAAGGATTACACATTTTTAGTTGATTATATATGGGAAGATCACATCTGGTGGCACTTGTCGGTTGGGTTTAATGCGCAAAGTTGGGTCGAATTCAGCAAAGATTAGCTTCAAACATTCTCAATGCCAAACCTCTATGAATGGGTATTCAAGCAAACAGCGAACACCAGTCTATAATCACCTTTTTATCCCCGCCGTAACACTATTCAAGCACATGTAAATTTGTTAATTTATGTTGAGCGCGCGAAAGGGTGGATTTGCTCAGATGCCCTTCCGTATCCTCAGCCAAACAAATTAAAGCATACTTTACGACCTCACCACAGCTCCATGCATACCGATATGCACAAATCTGCCAATCGATGCCATTTGTAATTGAATTTAGATGAAGCCCTTTGTATTCTGTTTGATCCGTGTTCCTTTCACCCAGCCCTCCCTCTTCTGAGAGCTGTAATAGTTTCCCATGTTCCAGTTAAATTTGGTCTTTTGTTTCAGACAAATTGGCTGGATTCATTTTGCTAGCAAAACCCGACGCTGGAACCATTAGCGCTCCAAAGAACCTGGACTTGGAGTGTCATTAGTCACTGAAAAAATGCTTAATCATTCCTCCCGCTGTTATTGATTTGCCATTAGATGGTGACTATTTAAAGCAGACCTTGTTCAGGAATCTAAGAGTTACCAAACAATGTATCTTAATCACAAAAGTCAGCTGAACAACCTTGAGGGTCGGTGTCTGAAAGAGTCTGTTTGCTACCCTTGGGGGAAACACTTTAGGTGGAGATTTGATTCGTTGGGAAAACATGATGGTGTCCGCTTCCTTCTTTTCTACACGTTTGGTGCCATTTGTAAGAGCCAATGAGTGTTGAGAACTAATGCTAATTACTAATGAATTAATTTGTATTATTTGTAATGTACTGGCATTTTTTTTTTTGTGTAAGAAAATGTCTAAGCACAACATTACCTAAATGTACAAAAAAAAGAGCCTGTGTGACAGTGTTGAACTCTGTAGGTGAGTCAGGGGTGATCCAATGTTTTCAGTTTCTGGGGCCTCAAACCCCTCAGAGGAATATTCCTTGCCTTAAGTGCAAGAGGTCACAAGTTTCTTCCTTTCTTTCTTTCTTTCTTCCTTCCATCCTTCCTTTCTTTCTTTCTTCTAGTCTCTTTCATCTTACTTCCTCCTCTTTCTCTCCCTCCCTCTTCCTTCTACTGCCTTTCCATGTTTCTTTTTTAGCAATTACTCGTTTATGCTAATTTGGTTCTCATTCTATTCTGTTGATTTCACAAACATTATTATTTTCTAAATCAGAGACATTGCCTTGTTATTTTGTTTTTGCCTAGTCGTCTCTCGTGAAGACAGATATTACCGACTTTACCTCCTAAGTCATTCATATTGTATAGTCTGTCTTATGGGTTGGTGTGTACGGTCGTGCTAAATGCCACGGGTCGGGTTGCATCCTCCCTGTTGAAATAAATCGTTACATTTATTCTTAATTTAATTATAGCCCTCCATTTTCCTTTTTTATCACAGCGGTTCTTTGGGGCGATCAGCTCGGAGAGGACTTCATAAACCCTAAATATGCGATGTTAGCCTGTTAGCATTCAAGCCTACCACGTCTCCATAACTCGATACAACACCTCATGGTCCAGTAGTGAAAAACGCTCCTTTTGAAGTAAGTTCTGTCTCGCCCCACCTGACATGTCGATTGAACTCCCCACGAGAAAGTGGTGTCGCTGTAGCCGTAGTCGAGAAAACATCTCCTAACGAGTCAGTGTTTTTATATCTGAAGTTTCCTGTACATTCTTACAACACGAGCATATAAACAGTTATTTGCTTAATGCCGGGAATTTCCTCTGCATATTAAAAAGTTACGTATCATATTCATTATACTGTACAATAGCGAACAACAGATGAACATGACGAACATCAGACAGATGAGATTCTCAACATGTGTATTACAAAGGACAAAGTGCTCATTTGTGTTACTTGTGTTGGCAAGTGCGCAGCAGACACACCCATATTAACGATTTCAATATATGGTTTATCCTGCCATAAACATTTCAGATAAGATCTGAAGTAACAATGAATTTACATATATATATCTTAAAAACTAATCTTGTGACTGATACACTTCAAATCGGGTGATTTTAGGTCAAGGTTTTAGCTGTCAGTCAATGATGCCCTCTGCAGATAGGGAATAATAATATGGCCACTTGAACACTTTCGGTGGCTTCACCGCCTAGTTTTAATTTTTTGAAATGAAGAGTTACAGAAATTACTATATTCTTGATTACATTCAACAAACAGGTAATATTCTAGTACTTGATATGTCCTCCATAACTTTAAGTATACTGCTCTGACCTTTCATTGCATTTGAGTGTACAAGTTCATGGCAAAAAATGTTGTCACATCTATTCTGTTTAACTCCCGGAGGATGACCTTGAATGCCCTGATTTTTAGGC